>WNWK01000450.1:0-282500 GCA_009830355.1 Cherax destructor
ATCAGTGTGGGAGAAAATTGGAAGATGTGAGTAGTGGCGAAAGTTGTGAGGCAGAGCCTAGTGGCTCCCCAGCCAGCCTGCCTCAGCATGGCTTCCAGCTACACGTTATTCAGCTTACTAGAGGCCAAACTCCCTTATATATTGGCCATTTCAGGTCCCAGACATAGTCAACACTAAAATGGGGTCTTAGTAAGGGAAATAAGGTCTCCTTTTCCCGAAGCTGATGGATGGGAATTATGAAAATCGCTATATGCATAAAATTCCGTATAAGACTTGAGATTCTGATTTCATGTTCCGTTTAGTTTCTCTTTTATATGTAGTATTTTTTATAACTTAGTTATGTGTCTTCAGAGACCGTATATATATATATATATATATATATATATATATATATATATATATATATATATATATATATATAGGTGATATATATAGGGTGATCCACTCGCTCCACTTCTCTTCTGTTTGGCAGTAAGAGAACTAACTTCCAGCCTATGCAGCGAGCTCAACATCTGGTACCTGGATGATGGCACTCTGGCAGGTACTGGGAGTCCTTGTTAGAGGACCTACAACGGGTGAAGACACAGGGAGAAGCCTTAGGACTCATCCTTAATCCCTCAAAGTGTGAAATTATCACAACAAATCAGGAAATAATCAATGCGGTGCAAACAATCCTCCCAGAAGTCACTACTATAACTCCATCCAACAGTACCCTCCTGGGAGCACCGCTGGGTCACCACGCCATCGACACTGTCCTCAAGGACAAAGTGAATGACCTGAAAAGAATGGAGGAGAGAATAAGTGATCTTGATGCCCATGATGCCCTGTATCTCCTCACAAGGTGTCTTACTATGCCAAGACTCACTTACTTCCTGAGGTGCGCACCTCTTTTGAAAACCCAACACTTGACGAGTATGACGCACACCTGAGATCAACCTTCAAGAAGGCACTGAATCTGTCACTAGAGGATCAGCAATGGGAGCAGGCAACCCTCCCAGTGCGACTTGGAGGTATAGGGGTGCGCAAAGCAAGGCATGTAGCGTTACCTGCATTTCTGTCATCGTGTTTGGCCTCCTGTGGATTAGTCAAGAGGATTGTCCCTGAACGTTTGAGAGGTGTGGTGGGAGCTCAAGACCCCAAGTTCATTGAAGCAGCAGTGCAGTGGGACATCATGGCAGACTCCTCCAGTAGACCAGCTCCTCCCAAAGAGCACAAACAGTCCCACTGGGACAAACCGATCATGGAAAAAATTCCAACACAATGCTCACCAACGCTTCAGGAAAGGACAAAGCTCGTCTCCTAGCGGTGAGGGCACCACACTCAGGAGATTTCCTTCTTGCTGTTCCCAATTCCTCTCTGGGCACTCGACTCGACCCACAGGCCATTCGGATTGGTGTTGCTCTTCGCCTAGCCGCCCCCATACTCACCGAACATAGGTGTATTTGCGGCAGGGCGACGGCTGATCAATTCGGACTTCATGGTCTAGTGTGTCACACATCAGAAGGGAAGTATGCTAGACATGAGGAGGTCAATGACATCATAAAGAGAAGCCTCGCCACAGCCCGTTGCCCAGCTCAACGGGAACCCCAAGTGCAGAGGTCTGATGGAAGTCAAAAGCGTCCTGATGGAGCCACCATGCTACCCTGGAAGGATGGTAAGCAGATTGCTTGGGACTACACCTGTGCTGCCACATTGGCAGACACCTACCTGCCACACTCCTTAGCCGAAGGGGTGGAGCTGCCAGCCACAGGGAGATCCAGAAGACCCGCAAATATGAAGACCTTCCCTCTTGCTATAACTTCATCCCAATAGGGTCGGAGACCCATGGAGCATGGGGCAAGTGTGCTCTAAAGTTTCTCAAGGAGCTGGGTGGAAAACTCATCATAGAAACCAAGGACCACAGGGCGACCAGCTTCCTCTTTCAGAGACTCAGTGTTGCGATCCAGAGGGAAATACCTGCAGTATTCTGGGCACGCGGCCCACTGCCGGGGAGTTGGACGAAGTATTTGACATGTAGCTCTGAGTTGTTATCTATGTTGTTTTACTCCCCATTGTATTTTGTCTTGAAATAAAGTTTGTAAAAAAAAAAAAAAAAGATGGGGTGGTAGGGGAAGTGGAATATTCAAATGGCTTCAGAAAGAAATCTAAATATTCTTCCTTGAAGTCTTTTTATCCACTTCTCCGAGGCAATGGGTCCCACAATTGACACCAGAGGTGGACCCCATCCTATATATATATATATATATATATATTCATATTAAGTTCTTGTATTGATAAAGCCACTGGATGGCGAAACGTCTACAAGTAAAGATACCCAGTATTTGCTCATGTGTCTAATTCTTCAACATGCAAACTCATCATATAATCCATTCTCGAGGATGGATTAAGGTTCGTAATCCATCCTTATGGATGGATTAACGGCTGACGGGTCTGGAACTTCAGCTCTCTCAGTCCACGTCTTGGAGATAAATGGTATAAAGTAAGGAGTACATGAGTATATATAGTGGGGAGAGTCATGTACTTCTTACCCAGGAAGACCTGTTTGTGACCTGATAAAGCCCACTGTGTGGGCGAAACGTAGTCAATAAATGATCACATATTGAACTTGTGTTAATTTTTCAAGGTCCCCCTTCCCCTCCCCCGATCGTCCGAAGAGTGAGGCCAGGTCCAAGGGTTATGAAACTCTCGCTACATTTCGTATACGGTTCCTGGACACGCTATCTTCGTATTCCCAACCTGTGTAATTCACATCAAAATTTCCTGTCTTGAAAATTAAAGCCTGTGAACAATTTCACATATCAGTGTCAGCTGCATTACAAGGCTTCTCACACTCGCTATCAGTCATACTGACAAGGGCAAATCACTTATTTTTTTATGATTATTATAACGACATAAATGACACCCTGTGCACTGGATATTTATGCAAAAATGTTTATTTATTTGCTCTACCATCGCTAGGCATAACATTTTTTTTTTTCAAGTTTCTGTGATCTTTGTTGGCAATACTGCAGAGGGATAAATATTTGTATTGGCAACAGCGCAGAAAAATAAATAACACGAGATAAGAATTATAATTTTTTTTTTGGCGTGGTAGTAGCTAGTCTGTACATCCAATATCCATCCTGAGGGTAATGGCTGGTTTATTGTGCACCTCATATCCATCCTGTTGACGGAAGTGCAAGAGTACACACAAAAGGCCTAGGAACTACATAAACCCCAAAAGGGTTAACAGGAGTACATTGGAACCTATATCAACAAAAGTAAGAAGTACACACACACCGGAGCACAGTATTTTATCCGTGAGAAAAAATTATAATACTGCTTGTGACCCGGATCAAAGTCATATAATGGCCCGCTTCTTGGAGCTTTCGGTCATTTGACCCGAACCTAACGCTTGGTTTCTGGTCCACTTCGTGAATGATAAATATCTCACTTGTGGTATAGAAATTTATTCACACAACCCGAAAATCAAAGTGGCACTCTTTTGATGTTATGAGTTGGTAAGATTCAGGTCTTACTTCGAGGCCTGGTCACGGTCAGGGCCTTGGGGGGGTGGGGGGCGTTGGTCCCCGGAACACCCTCCAGGTATACCTCCAGGTATACCTCCAGGTATACTTACAGGTATACCTCTTGATAAACTGAACACATTGACTCAAGGTTGAGGGACTGACTACTTCAAACTCCTTATCTTCCATTATTCATCTATGTACGGGACTGAGGAAGCCACTTGTGGGCGAAACGTTTCCACAGTAAAGATACCCAGGTGTTGTACTAGTACTTTAATCATCAAATTGTCGGTTCTTAGAACCATTTATCTACAATTTTTTGTAGTTTACTAGCTGTAGATGCAATGTAGCATAAACCCAAGGAAAAAGAAAATAACTACGGCACTTACAAACTAAATAAGACACCCAGATGTTACTCATGTGTCTAATTCACCATCTTGACCGTATTGTATACCACTGATATATGGCTTCATATCAATAATCATAAATAACAGAAGTCCTCAGGTTATACTTCAACTCTGCATATCTCTGGTAAATCCCCATTTATATATGTTACTCAGTTCTGGTCTCTACATCATGTAATGGACATAAATGCTCTGGGAAATACAAAAAGAATGAAACTTTTTCTACGATGATAGGATAATGGCACTGAATTGGCATTCTTTGGGGAAAAAAACGTAGAATTGAGGGAGATTTGATTGAGGTGTACAAATAGAACGCCAGAATTAATGAAGGGAATATAGATAACCTGCAGAAAAGTTTTAACCGAGATAGGACTTGCAGTAATGGAGTCGCATTAGACAATAGTATTGGAAGGCCATAGGAAAGTGCTGGTTCGATAATAGAGTTGTAGAAGAGTGGAATAAACTCCCAGAGAGCTCAATTGAAGCGAGAACTCTGGAATAGCTTTAAATGCAGGTTGGACAGGTACACGAGAAGGTGTGAATTAAACGTGCCTAGCAAGAGCTAGTGGCCTTACTGAAGTGCTTCGTATGTCAAGGAGGAGGACTGATTGCTGGAGGTGAAGGAGGCAGACGCTGGCCGCCAGCAGTGAGGGTCGTGATAGCACCATTACACACAGATGCTCTCTGATAAAAAAACGAAGCGAGATCAGAAAACGTACAAGAATTAATCAGGTGAGCGTGAAATGGAGACGATGACTGGGATGCTGACAGTGAGGAGTGAGAGAATGACAGATGTTTAGTGTGGGACGAGGGAGGGTGAGAAGAAGGGCGAGATAAAGAGACACATGTGTAATCAATGCGACATTTTTATTGTGGCAACGTTTTGCTCTCCAGGAGCTTTGTCAAGACGTTCGGCTTGACAAAGTTCCTGGATGAAGGGGGCAATGTTTGAAGAGCTAAGCCCATGTGGGTATCTGGTTATATACACCAGGAGGTATTCATCTTAGTATGAATATACCGAGAGTTTACGTAATGCCCTATTTTAGAGGTTAAAGTATTCTTGACGGGTTAGAAGTTAAAAGTATTCTTGACAGGTTGTACACAAGTATTCTTACTGATCCCCGTAGAACCGACAAACTTGAATCTTAAAACACAATAGTGTAAGTCATTTAGTGTAAATCATTTAGTGCAATCGCTTAGTGTAAGTCATTTAGTGTAAGTCATTTAGTGTAAGTCATTTAGTGTAAGTCATTAGGACATTTGGAGTTTTCTCACCCACTGACAATTTTGACCATGATATGACTAAGAGGAGGACTGGAATTTCTAACACATTTGTATAACATTTCCTTTCCCCGGGATGCGACCCACAACAGTTGAATAACACGGAGATACCGCACAGGTGGGCACGAGGTGTGAGAATAGCTTGCTGATACACCATGCTGCGGTTCGAAGTTAAGACCACTGGAAACGAGCACAATTAAATTTTTTCACAAATGAGAAATGGGACCCATAAATTAAAAAAAAAAAACACTACGATCACTCTTTGATAAATGTTGCAATTTTTGCATCAGTGGCGGAGTGAAGGGAATATTACCCAGAAGAATGGAAAGAAGACAAGGGCCTGAAAAGGTATTTAAAGGCGTGAACTGAGAAAAATAAGTTCTAGTTTGCACAAACAAAAGCGAGAGGAGACGTGGTTGCAGGTACACCTTTCCCATGGAAATAGATATGTATCCTGGCGAGATAGGTGTTGCTGGGGTCATGAAAGCTGACACAATGAAGCATGGGAAGGCGCTGCAAGAGGCAGCTCAAAGGGTAGCAGTTGGCTGAGAGAAGAGGTGCTGAGCTGATGGCTGGGGATAAGCATTTATAGAAGGCGAGAAGCGAGTCTGGTTAAAGGAGAGCTGGTGATGTGTGTGTTAGCGGAACAATAGGGTGAGCCAGGTCGACAGTACCAGGTAACCTGAGGAGGAGTCACCTGGGCGAGCCAGGTCGACAGTACCAGGTAACCTGAGGAGTCACCTGGGTGAGCCAGGTCGACAGTACCAGGTAATCTGAGGAGTCACCTGGGCGAGCCAGGTCGACAGTACCAGGTAATCTGAGGAGTCACCTGGGCGAACCAGGTCGACAGTACCAGGTAACCTGAGGAGTCACCTGGGCGAACCAGGTCGACAGTACCAGGTAACCTGAGGAGTCACCTGGGTGAGCCAGGTCGACAGTACCAGGTAACCTGAGGAGGAGGAGGAGTCACCTGGGTAAGGCAGGTCGACAGTACCAGGTAACCTGAGGAGGAGGAGGAGTCACCTGGGTAAGGCAGGTCGACAGTACCAGGTAACCTGAGGAGGAGGAGTCACCTGAGCGAGCCAGGTCGACAGTACCAGGTAACCTGAGGAGCAGGAGGAGTCACATGGGTAAGGCAGGTCGATAGTACCAGGTAACCTGAGGAGGAGGAGGAGGAGTCACCTGGGTGAGGCAGGTCGACAGTACCAGGTAAACTGAGGAGGAGGAGGAGTCACCTGGGCGAGCCAGGTCGACAGTACCAGGTAACCTGAGAAGGAGGAGTCACCTGGGCGAGCCAGGTCGACAGTACCAGGTAACCTGAGGAGGAGGAGTCACCTGGGCGAGCCAGGTCGACAGTACAAGACGATGTAACATCCCCCCAATGAAAAGCAGGGGTGCCACTAGCACGTTGAGGGATAACACAATAAGTGTCAGGGGCCCAAGATTGTTCAACTGCCTCCCAGCATACATCAGGGGGATTACTAACAAACCCCTGGCTGTCTTCAAGCAGGCACTGGACAGGCACCTAAAGTCGGTGCCTGACCAGCCGGGCTGTGGTTTGTACGTTGGACTGCGTGCGACAAGCAGTAACAGCCTGGTTGATCAGGCTCTGGTCCAACATGAGGCCTGGTCACAGACCGGGCCGCAGGGGCGTTGACCCCTGGAATTCTCTCCAGGTAAACTCCAGGTAACCTGAGGAGGAGGAGGAGGAGGAGGAGTCACCTGGGCGAGCCAGGTCGACAGTACCAGGTAACCTGAGGAGGAGGAGGAGGAGTCACCTGAGCGAGCCAGGTCGACAGTACCAGGTAACCTGAGGAGGAGGAGGAGGAGTCACCTGAGCGAGCCAGGTCGACAGTACCAGGTAACCTGAGGAGGAGGAGGAGGAGTCACTTGAGCGAGCCAGGTCGACAGTACCAGGTAACCTGAGGAGGAGGAGGAGGAGTCACTTGAGCGAGCCAGGTCGACAGTACCAGGTAACCTGAGGAGGAGGAGGAGGAGTCACCTGAGCGAGCCAGGTCGACAGTACCAGGTGGTAAAAGGGAGGGAAAAGACTTGGAAAAGCCAAGTCCACAATACCAGGCAGAGGAGATGCAGGAAGAGATAAGAGCTGGAAAAAAAGAATTACTGTGTTTCAGGACAATACAAAAAGAAGAAAAATTCCTACGGTGAAATTCTACGGATTTTTTTCACAAAGTTGAACTGAAAAAATGTGCAAGAGCTGATTTACTTTGCACTCAATATCCATCCTGTTGACGCTGGAGTAAGACCACATGGATATACGATAGGCCTAGGAAATAGGCCTTAAAGGGGCTCATAGGAATTCCTTTAAATATGTGTTGTTTACAGTTTGTAGTTATTTGTCTGTTGTAAACTAGTTTAAGAGAGTATTAATGGTACCTTTTTTATTAATCAGATTTCTTGACATATCATATATAGGCTTGATTGTGAAGGAAGGAAGGAAGGAGTGAAGGAAGGAGGGGAGGGAGGGAGAAAGGAAGGGAGGAAGGAAGGGAGAAAGGAAGGAAGGGAGGAAGAGAGAAAGGAAGGAAGGGACGAAGGGAGGAAGGGAAGGCAATTATGCGAGGCAGTAAATGGAGCCTGAAGGGAAGCCGTGTAAGACTACTATGAAGGGAATATGAAGAAGGGAAGGTGTGAAATGCTTAAACTTTCTATTTAAAACGAAGCTGTGAAGGGAGTCAGTGAAACGAAGCAGTGAGGGGGGAGTTACCCTTCCCTACGTTGGACCTTCCCTTCCTACTAACAAACTGACGGAGTCGCATCAACTGATTGGGGTTAATTCAATAAAAACTCATGTAATGAATCAAAGGAACTGGTGCTTAGACCTCTGACAGTCACCTCTAAGTGGCAGGGGTTCCTTGTGGCCCCTGGCGGTGCTAGCTGGTGGCAGGGGTTCCTTGTGGCCCCTGGCGGTGCTAGCTGGTGGCAGGGGTTCCTTGTGGCCCCTGGCGGTGCTAGCTGGTTCTAGTTATCTCTAGTCGAGTATAAACTGCTATGCATGAATGGTTCACAGTACCGATGTAGAATTAGACACCTGTGTAGAATTAGACACCTGTGTATCGATAAAGCCATCCAGTGTCTTTATCAATACTATTCAAGGACATTATGTGAAGACTGTAGAACTATATACAAAAGACGAGGTAATCAGTCCCTCAACCTTGGAGATGGATGAATTAGAGACATGGAGTTGGAGTTGAGTACTGTACTCTTAAAGACTACATTATACAAAGGGTTAATATATTAGTCATGGAAGATAAATAACAAACAAATCTGTGAATGGAAGATTTTTAGGTGTTCTAGAGGGAACAACGGACATAAACATACACTCACACAACATTTAAACAAATCCACACAACCCAGCTCTCAAGCGCTCACCCAGACACAACCAACCCAGCTCTCAAGCGCTCACCCAGACACAACCCAGCTCTCAAGCGCTCACCCAGACACAACCACAGACACACAAACTATAGTTTAACGTGAAGTATTGCGGTGCAGTCGAACTCAGATCTTGTGGTTGTCTGTGGGAGTGTAAAATGCATAATTGATACGTAATGGACCACTTGTCAATATCTTACTACTAAATTCTGAACAGAGATACGAAGAGAAGCTTGTTAATGAGGGCGAAGTGCCACCTTGGAGGGTGAGAGAGAGAGAGAGAGAGAGAGAGAGAGAGAGAGAGAGAGAGAGAGAGAGAACAATGACACTGAATTAATATTATAATTAATCTAGATAGGAGTGAGTAGTTATGGTGGCAGCGACCCGGGTCTTATATGAATAAAGAAGATGTCTTACTGTTTAGAATCTAGTCCTCATATTTACAATTTTAATATATACACATATATATATATATATATATATATATATATATATATATATATATATATATATATATATATATATATATATATATATATATATAAGACTGGAACCAGGTTCTAAATCAGATTTACATGCAAAATCTGGAGCAAGATTCAAGCAACGATTAATAAAAGAAAAGATTGCTGGTATTTTCATTTGGTTGGTGGAGTGTCGGTGGTGCCGCCGCCACTGCCAGCCCTCAGGTGCCTGACTTAACCTGCTCTATTGAAAGCAAATCTGGCGTGTTAATTGTCCTCCCGACCCCCCCTGTTGTCCCTCACGTGTGTCTAACAAGCGTGAACCATCGATGAAACCCATCTGTTATTGCTCCAGTCACTGCTACTACCCTGCAGCAACCACTATTTTAACCACCATTACTCCAATAAAACCTACTATTTTAACCACCATTACTCCCCCTCCTAACAAACATCAGTCACCTTCCCCCACTTGCTTCTGTTTCCTTCACTTACGACAACTATTTCAGTCATCAACATTTCCCAGACAACCATCATCATCCCCCTCTAACCACCAAGGTCAACCCAACAAATATTATCACCCCACTAGCAACTAGTAACCAGTATCCCCACTTACCACCCTGACTCCAAACATCGTAAACTTGTGCGCCCGATGTCTTTATATATATGTACACTGTGTATATATATATATATATATATATATATATATGTATTGTTGTATATATATATGTGTGTGATGTGGTGTTGTTGGTATGTGGTGTGTGTTTGTGTATGTGTGTATAAATATGGAGAATTCCTATTTCTAGTGATGTTGTCCACATATAGAGAGTATTATTTCAGTCAGTCAGCAGTTTTGAAAATAGTTGTGAACACTGAGGTTATATTGGAGAATACGAAACAGGTGCTGGGAACTCGTTTGGTCTCACGTACGGGAATTCCGGCCTGACCTGGCCGACGGGACTCGACCTCCACAGGCCCTGCTGACCTGGCGACAGCAACTCGATGCATGCATGTGAAACTGTACCGCCTGAAGCTGGCTGCCTTGAAAACGACAACTGGGCAAATGACCATGGCATAGTTCCCATAGTTCGTAGTGAGTCTGGCCCTCCCTCCAAATCACACACGTACGAAACCTGAACTCTTTGTCTCACACCGGGCTGCACCTGCCACCTGCCGACATCACTGCCACATGGCGGGACTGCTCCTTGCCACAAAGCTTGGTGCGTCAACACACACCCATCACACATCATCCAATCCACCTAAACTGGCCTCAAATCACCCGTAACTAACAAATTCGCCAGTCCCCACCCACTCGTATACTCAACCTCTGCACACATATACACATAGGAGCCAGGAGCTACGATCGACTCCTGCAACCACAAATAGGTGAGTCACACACACACACACACACTTACAACAGACTAAATGTCCATCGACAAATGCCTTTGGCAACTACTATCTACTACTAGAATTATACACACACACACACACATGCTCCCTCATGTCTTTCTTTCCTGCTCCTTCTCCCTCTCTCTTCCCTCTCCCCCTCCCTCTGTTCTCTTCTCCCCCTCCCTCTCTTCTCCTCTCCCCCTCACTTCTCTTTCCCTCCCTCTTCTCTCCCTTCACACAACTACACCACGAGTAATAAACATAACAATTAAATATAAATACAGTTTAAAACCCTACGAATATGCTGCTACCAATGATTTATTATCCACCCGCATTATCTACATTATATACATCACGTTAAAAAACAAAAATCAGCGTGATTCCGTACCCACGAGTCCGACAATGGGGGCTCCCTGCCACCGTCTCGAATTAAGCAAATCGTGAACATCAATTAAATCCAGAATGCAACTAAACACATAGGAGCCTTCGTGCGCTATTGTCTTACACAGCGGCTGCAATATCATGCGACTATTGTCTTACACAGCGGCTGCAATGCAACGCCTATCAATCTCGGTTAACCCAGAGCAACAATCAGGAAAGACGGGTAATTGCCAAGTCGAAAGCGCTGGTGTCCACACAATACCTCCCAGGCACACTTTTTCTTATTGGGTGAGGACGGTGTCTTTACAGAAGCTGTGAATTAACAGCAGAGATGAGGTATGTATACTGTGTGGTGCCAGTCTTCTCTCTCTCTCTCTCTCTCTCTCTCTCTCTCTCTCTGCCTCTCCAAGCAAGTAACCTCATACCATCCTAAGGAACAAACCACGTGAAGTAGGATTAGGTTTGTCATGAAACAGGACAAGTGTTTCCTGATGCGGGTCTTAGTCATATGGTAAACCACAGCTGGAGCTTTTGGTTACCTGAACGACGCCTTCCGCTGGCTTACCGATCCACCCCTTTAAAAAACTCAAGCACTTGACTATTTCTCTCACAGGAACTGTATAATATGAGATCTGATACACTCAACCAGGAAAAAAAATATTTGAAGTACAAAATAACTCCCTAACTCGATGCAATGGAATAAAACCTCGAGGCAAAAGGTGCAACACAAACGTATGTTAAACACTATTTACAAAATTATAGAACAGGAATATACTGTCCGCTGAGGGTGTAACCGTGAAGATAGTACGGTCAGTCAAGAACCTGCTAGACAAGCACTTTGCATACACAGGAAGTCAAGTAGATGCTAAGGTAGGAACAAACTGAAGCAGTAGTAGTAATAGTTGATGTAGCAGTAGTAGTAATAGTTGATGTAGCAGTAGTAGTAATAGTTGATGTAGCAGTAGTAGTAATAGTTGATGTAGCAGTAGTAGTAATAGTTGATGTAGCAGTAGTAGTAATAGCTGATGTAGCAGTAGTAGTAATAGTTGATGTAGCAGTAGTAGTAATAGTTGATGTAGCAGTAGTAGTAATAGTTGATGTAGCAGTAGTAGTAATAGTTGATGTAGCAGTAGTAGTAATAGTTGATGTAGCAGTAGTAGTAATAGTTGATGTAGCAGTAGTAGTAATGGTTGATGTAGCAGTAGTAGTAATAGTTGATGTAGCAGTAGTAGTAATAGTTGATGTAGCAGTAGTAGTAATAGTTGATGTAGCAGTAGTAGTAATAGTTGATGTAGCAGTAGTAGTAATAGTTGATGTAGCAGTAGTAGTAATAGCTGATGTAGCAGTAGTAGTAATAGTTGATGTAGCAGTAGTAGTAATAGTTGATGTAGCAGTAGTAGTAATAGTTGATGTAGCAGTAGTAGTAATAGTTGATGTAGCAGTAGTAGTAATAGTTGATGTAGCAGTAGTAGTAATAGTTGATGTAGCAGTAGTAGTAATGGTTGATGTAGCAGTAGTAGTAATAGTTGATGTAGCAGTAGTAGTAATAGTTGATGTAGCAGTAGTAGTAATAGTTGATGTAGCAGTAGTAGTAATAGTTGATGTAGCAGTAGTAGTAATAGTTGATGTAGCAGTAGTAGTAATAGCTGATGTAGCAGTAGTAGTAATAGTTGATGTAGCAGTAGTAGTAATAGTTGATGTAGCAGTAGTAGTAATAGTTGATGTAGCAGTAGTAGTAATAGTTGATGTAGCAGTAGTAGTAATAGTTGATGTAGCAGTAGTAGTAATAGTTGATGTAGCAGTAGTAGTAATGGTTGATGTAGCAGTAGTAGTAATGGTTGATGAAGCAGTAGTAGTAATAGTTGATGTAGCAGTAGTAGTAATAGTTGATGTAGCAGTAGTAGTAATAGTTGATGTAGCAGTAGTAGTAATAGTTGATGTAGCAGTAGTAGTAATAGTTGATGTAGCAGTAGTAGTAATGGTTGATGTAGCAGTAGTAGTAATAGTTGATGAAGCAGTAGTAGTAATGGTTGATGTAGCAGTAGTAGTAATGGTTGATGAAGCAGTAGTAGTAATAGTTGATGTAGCAGTAGTAGTAATAGTTGATGTAGCAGTAGTAGTAATAGTTGATGTAGCAGTAGTAGTAGTAATAGTTGATGTAGCAGTAGTAGTAATGGTTGATGTAGCAGTAGTAGTAATGATTGATGTAGCAGTAGTAGTAATGGTTGATGTAGCAGTAGTAGTAATAGTTGATGTAGCAGTAGTAGTAATGATTGATGTAGCAGTAGTAGTAATGGTTGATGTAGCAGTAGTAGTAATAGTTGATGTAGCAGTAATAGTAATGGTTGATGAAGCAGTAGTAGTAATAGTTGATGTAGCAGTAGTAGTAATGATTGATGTAGCAGTAGTAGTAATAGTTGATGTAGCAGTAGTAGTAATGGTTGATGTAGCAGTAGTAGTAATAGTTGATGTAGCAGTAATAGTAATAGTTGATGTAGCAGTAGTAGTAATAGTTGATGTAGCAGTAGTAGTAATGGTTGATGTAGCAGTAGTAGTAATGGTTGATGTAGCAGTAGTAGTAGTAATGGTAGATGATATTGATGACTGTGGTAGTCACAGCAGTGGTGCGAGTTCATCTAGTGGTAACGAGTAGTTAGGATAGTAATAGTACCAACAGAGTAGAGATAGTCGTAACCGATGCCTTCCATCTCTCCTGTAACTTCAATATCATTTATTTTTTAAATGAGATATGAAATGTTTCTTCCCGTGATTACATGCTGGCTGTGGCAAGAGGGGGTGAAGGGTGGGGAGAGAGCCTTCTGCTTTACTATCTCTGACTCATACATCCCATATAATGCACGATAGTCCTTTAATCTGGATAGACATTGATAGTTCCACTCAGCGCACAACCTCTGTGTGGACTCTGGAGTCCTGTGTTATCAGTCGTTGTTATGTACTCTCCCTCACCCTCTCCCTTTCAGTCACCCTCTCCTCCCTCACCCTCTCCCTCACAATCACCCTCACCCTCTATGATATATTTAACGAGGGGATAAACAACTCAAATAACCTAGTTGGACTCATATTATTTTGCGTTCTGTGAGTCAGCTGCTGACGTCGTTACTGACGGCACTGATGACGTCTGCTGCTGACGAGAGCCGCTGACAGCAGCTGCATACAATAAGTTGTTGTTGTTGTTTTCTAAACAGATAAAACTCAGCACAACTGCAAACAATTCTTGCACCATTTATTGTTAGTATTTATTATATTTATGAATTATAATAATGATGATAATAATGGAGTAATGATACTGGTAATAATAATAATGGGGTAACAATGATGATAATAATGGTGGTAATACTCAGATTAAAAACAAAAAAAGACTCAGAAGGCTCTCTTCTAACTCTTCTCTCTCTCTCTCTCTCTCTCTCTCTCTCTCTCTCTCTCTCTCTCTCTCTCTCTCTCTCTCTCTCTCTCTCTCTCTCTCTCTCTCTTACCTTCTTCCTCCCCTCATACCACTCCTCCTCTCTCCTTCCTTATCATCCCTATCCCCCATTCCTTCCTCTCTCCTTCACCATCCCTCATCCCAGCTTCTCACACTCCTTCAGTGCCCTCCCCTCACTCACCCTCACTTTCCTCCTTTCCCTTATTCCTCTCCCCTCCCTCGCTTCTCCCCTCTCCCCAGAGACCTGAACCCTAATAAGCCTGGCTATGAAGACTGATTGCACAATTTAATTAGAAATCTGCATCGGGTTCTGATTGTGCAAATATGATTCAGCTGGTTGAAGCACAGCAGGTTAACTCCACCAGCTGCTCCAGCGAAAACGTGACTATTTCCCCATGGAGATGGGCAACAGCAGGAGCAGCAGCAGTAACAGCAGCAGCAGGAGCAGCAGCAGTAACAGCCAACAGCAGCATCAGGAAGAGCTGCAGAAGAGGAGAGTGACAAGGAACTTCGAGTAGAAAATAGTCTGCAGGAGCAGCACCTTTACAGCAATAACAGCATTTGCTGTTATTCCTTTATATTAATAACAGCATCTGCGGTTCCAATACATTATACAGAATATCAACCTTTCTCGTTAAATTACGGATAATTCCAACATTTTTCTGGGCAGTGCGGCGTTGTCTGACGTTATCTGATGTTGCCTGACGTTGTCTGACGTTATCTGATGTCTAATGTTGTCTGATGTTGCCTGACGTTGTCTGATGTTGCCTGACGTCTGCTGTTGACTGACGTTGTCTGATGTTTCCTGACGTCTGCTGTTGACTGACGTTGTCTGATGTTGCCTGACGTTGTCTGACACTGACGTTGTCAGTGATGTTTTTTATTTCATGTTGCTGCTGTTGATGGTTTCCGTTGCTGTCATTGCTGTGTTTGTTGATGCTACTGCCCCTCCTGCTTACGTAGCTGCTACTTAGCCTGCAGGTGCTGCTGTTACTGTTGCTATTGATGCTACTAATGCAGCAGCTGCTACTGTTACTGCTGTGTCCGCTGCTGCTGTTACTGATGCTGCTGTCGGTGTAGCGTGCAGCAGCCAGCTTGGTGACACAGGGAGGTATAACACCTGGAGTATACCTGGAGAGAGTTTCGGGGGTCAACGCCCCCCGCGGCCCGGTCTGTGACCAGAAAAAGGTGGAAGAGAAAATTAATTAATAAAGGGAAACCAGGATAATAATGAAATAAATAGCCAGATATCATTCTCTTAGGCCATCGAGCTGATTTATATGCCATTGGAATCCTGCAGTAAATACTATCAGGGGAACCCTGAGAATTAGGCCGGGTCAGGGCTGGATCCTTTGTCGGGGCTCCCTGGGAATGGGGTTAGAGAAGGGGGATGGATGGAGACTAATGGGATTATTTAAGGGGGTATAAGATGTTTTTCTTTACGATTGCAACTGTGTGTGTGTGTGTGTGTGTGTGTGTGTGTGTGTATGTGTGTGTTGTGTGTGTGTGTGTGTGTGTGTTTTGTGTTGTGTTGTGTTTATTGTGTGTGTGTGTGTGTGTGTGTGTGTTTATTAACCTGTCTAGTTAACCTTCTTAATTTAACCTGTCTTAATTTAACCTGTCTTAATTTAACCTGTCTTAATTTAACCTGTCTTAATTTAACCTGTCTTAATTTAACCTGTCTTAATTTAACCTGTCTTAATTTAACCTGTCTTAATTTAACCTGTCTTAACCTAATCTTACCTAACGGAGAATAATGAATAATGAATAAGTTTTCATCTATATTTCTACGTACGGAAATGCAGGCGGGGTGGGGTGGGGATGGGCGGGGTGGGGCGGTTTGGGGGTGGGGCAGGGGTATTGGACAATTCTTACGTAACTGGCTGCTCCAACCGGAGCTGAGGTCGCTAATGAACTTCGTTATAAATAATAATTGTAAACCATGTTATTGTTTTTTTTCATGTGTTGAGTTTAATGGCTTCGGTATGCAGACAATACTTGGCCCACAAAATTGGTACTGGGTAACAACCGCCCTGTGGACGGTCGTTACCAGTACCTATTCTGTGGGTGGTAGTCACTATATACCCATCCTGGGTTACGAATTCCTTTCTATAGAAAAGCTGGCAAGATTACGGTGAAGCTGAAGCCAAGGACACATAACAAAACATCTCTGCATTACGACAACGTTTCGCTCTAAGGTAAATTCCTTATATGTGTGTTCGTGTCTAATACTGTGACAATCTCGAGCTTCAAGGGGAAAAAAAATGTTCCTCGGAATATTTAACAGGCGAAAAATCACTAGTTAAGGTAATTTTACATTTAGGGGAAACGCTAAATCAGTATGGGGATCATGGAACGTCTGGGGAACAAGAGGCAATTAGCTTCGACCCAACGAAGTGCTGGTCAAGTCCAGTTCCTAGTGTCAAGACCTCAGTCTCACCAGCGTCCAGAACCTCTCCTTCAGAACTGACGTGGAGGGAACTTCACAGAGGCTTGTTAGAGGACCTAAGATCACAGGTGTTAGGGAAGATACAGGTGTGTGGGGTGGGAGGGGCGGCTGCTACGTGACCTCCCACAGTGAAAGGGAAGGAAAGAGGTCGTGGGAGCTGAAAAGGTAATTTTTAAGTTCGTACTTGCTGATATTTCTTTTGTTCCCCTTAGTCACAGTGTGTGTGTGTGTACTCACCTAGTTGTGGTTGCAGGGGTCGATTCATAGCTCCTGGCCCCGTGTGTGTGTGTGTGTGTGTGTGTGTGTGTTTGTGTGTGTGGGCAAATTCACACATTTCCGGCTCAGAAATTATTTATTTCTCCCCGAACTGGTCTGGGAGCGGACCGCGGGGGATGATGACCCCCGGAGTCAATTCAACTATAGGTAGGTGAGCGTGAATGATTCAGATGATGTTTGTTGCATCCACTTTTACCGCTTGAAATATGCAACAACAATAAAACAACAACTACTACTAATAATAATACCACTACTGCTACCACATATAATCATATAATTCCTTATCAATACGAACAAAATCCTTGATCCATCTGACAACAAGCTGGCCAAAAACAAACAATTGGAGACCTACAATTCTTGAAGAGTATCACTCATGTGGTGAGAATGTCGTGTCTATGAAGGCACCAGCCGCTCTCTGCCTAAAACCGTACCAGAGTTTAGAGAGCCACAAACGGAGGTTTTAAGAGCTTACAAGAGTGGGCAGAGTGGACTCCTTAGCACTCTTACATGAGTTTTAATTTATCTTGAAATATACACATAGTGTACCCTAGGCAATGAGAAAATATTGCACACTAACCTGACTTGTTAGGAATTTTACGCTCCCATGTATGCTTGTCACTCCGGAAGATAGAGTCACGGCTAATTGTGTTGATTGCAAATTTGTGTCTCTTTATGAGGGAGTAATAGCGACACGCGACACGGCAATAATAGCACATGCACGCAATAACTTTGCTGCACAGACGCAATCTAAATATTATTTTCACTGTGCATGCTAATTAAAACCGCGATCCACACACCACCAGAGGAAAATTGAGGCCGACGAAGCAACAGGTGAATACGATACGTCGATTCCCTAACATCTGCTCCATTTTTTTAGGAGGATTCGCTGAATGTATTCTCAGCAGCAGAAATAATCATGATTCTCAATCCCCTCTGAGTACAAGATAGTTCGTCTCTCTCTCACTCTCTTTCTCTCTATATCTCGCGTGCGATTAGCTGACGGAGGACTGAATCTCCAGACCTCCCTTCCCCTCCACCCAAAAAAATACATATTAAACTTTTCTGTTTTCAAATTGGCAGACACGTAAGATAGTTCTTCATATATTTGTACATTATCTGGCTGCATGACACCTGTTACACTGAACCAAGGAAAATACTTCCCAGGGCTTAGGAGACTCTTGGCTATGTTAGTCTGATAGCAAGGATTGTTTACACACACACACACATGCCTTTGACAACCGGTAACTAATTAAGGCACACATTAGAGATGTGCTACGAGTTTTTGAAGGCTGACTGGCCAACTATTTTGAAGTTATCGTGTGGGTAATATTTTTGCTATACAATATTAATATTTGTTTTCAGACAACTGGTGTGAGGTAATTAGGATAATTAATTCTGAACTGATACAGTCTCGTTAAATTAACTCAGAGACTATTATTATTATCAACATCGTTATTATTATTAGTAATAGTATTAGTAGTAGTATTAGTAGTAGTAGTATTAGTAGTATTAGTAGTAGTATTAGTAGTAGTAGTATTAGTAGTAGTATTAGTATAGTAGTAGTAGTAGTAGTATTAGTAGTAGTATTAGTAGTATTATTAGTAGTATTAGTATTAGTATTAGTAGTAGAATTAGTAGTAGTAGTAGTAGTAGTATTAGTATTAGTAGTATTAGATTAGTAGTAGTATTAGTAGTAGTATTAGTAGTAGTAGTATTAGTAGTATTAGTAGTAGTAGTAGTAGTATTAGTAGTAGTATTAGTATTAGTATTAGTATTAGTATTAGTAGTAGTAGCAGTAGTAGCAGTAGTAGTAGTAGTAGTAGTCGTAGTGCAACTCCAAGGGGAAGGGAGGAAATCAATTTTGATGGGGGAAAAAATATAATTGTAGGTACAGGCGGCCTCCCAGGCAGTCACCTAGAAGAACCTCACCAACGATCCCAACCCGACGGTCGGGTTCTTGGGTGTGATAAATGAACCCGCGGGCGGGTAAATGATATCCACTTCTCCAACCACTTTACGAACCCTTACTAAACAGGTGTGGTAATAAATGGTTTAAGAAAACAAGTTGGAACATTTAGAGAATTTTTATTAAGGAAACGTTTCGCCAGGCAGTTTCCTTCTCCAGCCCAATACAGAGAAGACCTTTTCCTCAATAAAGATTCCCAAATATCGCACAAATGCCACATTCCTTATATTTACAGGTGATTATTACCATCCACGAAGCAGCTCTGAGCTAATATCCATGGGGACTTTGTCCCTGGTGTGTGCAACAGACTGGTCTCAGCGGGACGGACTGGTGTCAGGGCTACCGTGTTGGGACTGTCTGGGTAGTATGATCAGAAACTGAAGCAGTGCCTGAGGGAGGGGGAATGAGGAGACAGTGTGTATATTGCTAGGAACAGTTCTCTTGCGTCTGGGTAAGCACACTTGGGTACTTCAGTAGTGTGTTGCTAACCTGCTCTCTCTCTCTCTCTGTTTCTCTTTCACTCTGTTTAAAGCGACACTTAGTCTACAAATAAAGGCTTCCACTCTCGATAGTGTTTTTAGACTATACACCGTGGTAACAAAAGCTATCTGTTGTTACCTGTCATATTCCATCACACAGGATGGGTTTCCCCTGTCATATTCCACCACACAGGATGGGTTTCCTGTCATATTCCATCACACAGGATGGGTTTCCTGTTATATTCCATCACACAGGATGGGTTTCCCCTGTTATATTCCATCACACAGGATGGGTTTCCCCTGTTATATTCCATCACACAGGATGGGTTTCCCCTGTTATATTCCATCACACAGGATGGGTTTCCCCTGTCATATTCCATCACACAGGATGGGTTTCTCCTGTCATATTCCTTCACACAGGATGGGTTCCCCTGTCATATTCCATCACACAGGATGGGTTTTTCCTGTCATGTTTCATCACACAGGATGGGTTTTCCTTGTCATATTCCATCACACAGGATGGGTTACATACAAGAACATAAGAACATAAGAAGGAAGGAACACTGCAGAAGGCCTACTGGCCCATGCGAGGCAGGTCCAATTCTCCCACCGGCTTAAGCCAATGCCTTAACCTAGTCAGATCAGGTCACATTCACTTAAGGAAGGAGCACGGCATCTGACCTAGTACCACAAGCTAGTCAGGTCCAACTCACACACTCATGTATTTATCTAACCTATTTTTAAAACTACATGTCAACAAGAGTTGACATGTGTCAATCTGAGCTGGGGTTCTTCCTCAGGGTGATGAGAATATCCTAATATATTCTACTAAGGGTTCATTAGCCACGACAGCTTCAACAGACAGGAGCCTGAGAGAGAGGGGGCGACAGCGAGAAGCAAGCTTCTATACCACAAGACGGGCAGCCAGCAGCAACTTCACTCTGGCTGTAACCTTCTCCAGAACATGACTTCATCTGAGATCATTTATCCCCAGGATGACTCGAGTCTGGAACACATTCGTACAGCATTATGAGGTCAACGAGATAAAGTCAGTTGATCAAATAAAAATGCTGGCCTACAGATGGCTCACAGCTGGCCCACAGATGGCTCATAGCTGGCCCACAGCTGGCTCACAGCTGGCCCACAGATGGCTCCAACTTCATCCTGCTCCCAACTTGTATGTTTCATAACAATAAAAATGCTTTCAAATGATCTGATGTAAGTAACAGCTCTTAGCTTGTCAATAAAGTTAGGAATCCTTAACTAGTAAATAACTTGTCAATAAAGTTAGGGATCCTTAACTAGTAAATAACTTGTCAATAAATTTAGAGATCCTTAACCTAACCTTGTCAAACCCTGTGTAAAAAGAGAGAGAGAGAGAGAGAGAGAGAGAGAGAGAGAGAGAGAGAGAGAAGAGACAGAGACAGAGACAGAGAGAGAAAGAAAGAGAGAGAAAGAGGGAGAAAGAGAGAGAAAGAGAGGGAAAGAGAGAGAGAATACGTCATTAAACTGAAAAATACAACTGAAATTAGTATATTCCAAAAAAAAAGAATAAATAGATTTAATACACATGCACAGAGCAGACAGATATTATATGTCTTGGGGAATATTACAGGTAAGAGAAGAAAATAGTTATACTTGTGGGAGTATATGATTGTGGCACACTGAGACGGGGAGGAACGTGTGCTGGTAGTGGAGGTGTGGTTGGTGGTAGTGGAGGTGTGGTTGGTGGTAGTGGAGGTGTGGTTGGTGGTAGTGGAGGTGTGGTTGGTGGTAGTGGAGGTGTGGTTGGTAGTAGTGGAGGTGTGGTTGGTGGTAGTGGAGGTGTGGTTGGTGGTAGTGGAGGTGTGGTTGGTGGTAGTGGAGGTTGGTTGGTGGTAGTGGAGGTTGGTTGGTGGTAGTGGAGGTGGTTGGTGGTAGGAGGTGTGGTTGGTGGTAGTGGAGGTGTGGTTGGTGGTAGTGGAGGTGTGGTTGGTGGTAGTGGAGGTGTGGTTGGTGGTAGTGGAGGTGTGGTTGGTGGTAGTGGAGGTGTGGTTGGTGGTAGTGGAGGTTGGTTGGTGGTAGTGGAGGTGTGGTTGCTGGTAGTGGAGGTTGGTTGGTGGTGACGACACAAATGGTCTGAAGGTGTGGTGGTGCCGGTGATAGTGGTGATAACGCAAGTCATGTGTAGGTGCCCCTGCCTAGCCAGTGAGGGTTCCCACGGGCAGGGCAAGACTGGGCAGGGCAGGGCAGGGAACCCCCAAGAAACTAGGATGGCGTCTCTTGACCACCCACTCTCTGTACTGCTGTTATACACTGTGTTATACACTGCGTGTTATACACTGCGTGTTATACACTGCGTGTATGCCTCCCCAATACCCTAGACTACACTCGTTCACTCACCTCCATTATAATGTATGCATATCATAACGCAATCTCCCCCCCCCGACAAAAACATGCCTTTCTATAACCCCAAGATTAATTAACGAAAGTGGGTAAAATATTTAACACTGATGTGTTCACAAAGTCGTGAAAATAAATGATAGAAATACAAATTAATACAACCATTAAGTCTTATTAAATTGTGATTCTCTCTCATAATATTCCATAAATACAATATGATTTATTTTCATTGGGTAGAATAGTAAAAGTTTGGCTAAACATGTTAAGCAACTTAGATGAGCCACAAGATGCTGCCACGTCGGTTTGCGTGCGGCCAGCAGTAACAGGCTGGTTGATCAGGCCCTGATCCACCGCGAGGCCTGGTCATAGACCGAGCCGCGGGGGCGTTGACCCCCGGAACAACCCTCCAGGTAGACTCCAGGAAAAACATCCTTCACTTCACAGGTAAACCATTATTCAGGAGCAAAGATATGTTTGTCTTACTCATGTGTATATATATATATTTATATATATATAACTAGTAGGATCGATGGCTCAGATGGTAAGGTGACATGTACATTGTGTGACCTCTTAAGGCGGGACAATGTGTCGTGGGGTCGAATCTTGGCCTGCTGCTGTTTGGTAAATGGTTCAAAACCACTTGTTTCGTGATTGATATATATATATATATATATATATATATATATATATATATATATATATATATATATATATATATATATATATATATATATATATATATATATATATATATATATATATATACGCATACATACACACACAAATTTAAAGATGATAAGCAGCCGCTGCAAGTAAAGAAGATAGAGCCAAAGAAACTGCAATAATGAGAAAGCAATAGGGACGAGAAGAAAAAAAAACACCAGAGAGATTACGAGCCCACAAAAAGTAATAGGTATAAGAGAGGCACGCTTGACTGCCCCAGAGGAGAACGTAACAAATGCTCCCATAAAACATAGCCCAAGCAACTCTGATTATCTCAGCTCATCTAAATTGAAATTTGTGATACTGTCACTGGCCTTATTGAAATTCTGGCTTTCAGCTGACCAGGGAGGAGCTACACCACTCTTATTAGGTAAACAGATTGCGATAATAAGATTGTAAAACGCTCTTCTACACGTGTTTGTTTACAGTGGTAAATGTTAAACACACTCTTCATAATACTTGAAACTCCAGGATGAGAATTGAGTGTTCTCTCTCTCTCTCTCTCTCTCTCTCTCTCTCTCTCTCTCTCTCTCTCTCTCTCTGTCAGAACACAATACGGATGATACGAGGTTCAGTTGTCTGCTCCAAGGTGGAGGGTGACCCCTTGGGGCGTTTCCTTACACCCGTGTGTCAATGTGCCACATCAAGCTCACTCAGCTTCCCTCAAACACAAGCTCACTCAGCTTCCCTCAAACACAAGCTCACTCAGCTTCCCTCAAACACAAGCTCACTCAGCTTCCCTCAAACACAAGTTCACTCAGCTTCCCTCAAACACAAGCTCACTCAACTTCCCTCAAACACAAGCTCACTCAACTTCCCTCAAACACAAGCTCACTCAGCTTCCCTCAAACACAAGCTCACTCAGCTCCCCTCAAACACAAGCTCACTCAACTTCCCTCAAACACAAGCTCACTCAGCTTCCCTCAAACACAAGCTCACTCAGCTTTCCTCAAACACAAGCTCACTCAGCGTCCCTCAAACACAAGCTCACTCAGCTTCTCTCAAACACAAGCTCACTCAGCTTCCCTCAAACACAAGCTCACTCAGCTTTCCTCAAACACAAGCTCACTCAGCGTCCCTCAAACACAAGCTCACTCAGCTTCCCTCAAACACAAGCTCACTCAGCGTCCCTCAAACACAAGCTCACTCAGCTTCCCTCAAACACAAGCTCACTCAGCTTTCCTCAAACACAAGCTTACTCAGGTCCTCAAACACAAGCTCACTCAGCTTCCCTCAAACACAAGCTCACTCAGCTTTCCCAAACACAAGCTCACTCAGCGTCCTCAAACACAAGCTCACTCAGCTTCCCTCAAACACAAGCTCACTCAGCGTCCCTCAAACACAAGCTCACTCAGCTTCCCTCAAACACAAGCTCACTCAGCTTCCCTCAAACACAAGCTCACTCAGCTCCCCTCAAACACAAGCTCACTCAGCGTCCCTCAAACACAAGCTCACTCAGCTCCCTCAAACACAAGCTCACTCAGAGTCCTCAAACACAAGCTCACTCAGCTTCCTCAAACACAAGCTCACTCAGCTTATCTCAAACACAAGCTCACTCAACTTCCTCAAACACAAGCTCACTCAGCTTCCCTCAAACACAAGCTCACTCAGCTTCCTCAAACACAAGCTCACTCAGCTTCCTCAAACACAAGCTCACTCAGCTTCCTCAAACACAAGCTCACTCAGCTTCCCCCAAACACAAGCTCACTCAGCTTCCCTCAAACACAAGCTCACTCAGCTTCCTCAAACACAAGCTCACTCAGCTTCCTCAAACACAAGCTCACTCAGCTTCCTCAAACACAAGCTCACTCAGCTTCCTCAAACACAAGCTCACTCAGCTTCCCTCAAACACAAGCTCACTCAGCTTCCTCAAACACAAGCTCACTCAGCTTCCCCCAAACACAAGCTCACTCAGCTTCCTCAAACACAAGCTCACTCAGCTTTTCCCCAAACACAAGCTCACTCAGCTTCCCTCAAACACAAGCTCACTCAGCTTCCTCAAACACAAGCTCACTCAGCTTTCCTCAAACACAAGCTCACTCAGCTTCCCTCAAACACAAGCTCACTCAACTTTGTCATTCCATTTTCCGATATTAAATTTTTGTAATCACTTGTTATGTCTGTTTTTACGAATATATTATATATATATATATATATATATATATATATATATATATATATATATATATATATATATATATATATATATATATATATATATATATATATATATATATATATATATATATATATTAAAATATATAACGAAAATTAGAAGAGAGAGAGAGATAGAGAGAGAGAGAGAGAGAAAAAGAACTGGTTCAATATATTACTGAAGTGTTGGTAATCTGATATTCTTGTTTCTATTTCTTCCACTTTGGCACAGGAAGTTGAATGCGTGGAGAGAACCGTGTGTACTCACCTAGATGTGCTTGCAGGGGTTGAGTCACAGCTCCTGGCCCCGCCTCTTCACTGGTCATAAACTTTATGTGTGTGTGTGTGTGTGTGTGTGTGTGTGTGTGTGTATGTGTGTATTTTTCCCAGGAACTCTAACGCCCAAAAAACATGAAGGTTCTTGGATCAGATTTCCTAAGCTTAAAAAAAATCAACGTGTTCACCACTTTTGTAAGATCTTCTCAGCATGTTCACCACCTTTGTAAGATCTTCTCAGCATGTTCACCACCTTTGTAAGATCTTCAGCATGTTCAGTAGCTACGTAACTCTGTGCTGTGAAAGGATCAAGATCCTTTCACAGCATCAAGGAACCCCTTCTCCTCTTCATAAAAAGGAAACAATTCAGTAGGGAAGGAAAGTGTAAAAACTGGGTTTTTTTTATCAGACATCCTCAGACAAGTTAGGTCCCCATCCTCCTAGATTTCAGATTTTGCCTCCGAAGTGGCTAGTTTATTGTGCACCTCATATCCATCCTGCGGAGGGTAGCAAGAGCTTATGTATACACAAAACGCCTGGGAACTAGGCCCCAAAAGTGTTAACAGGAGTACATCTGGATTTATATCTTCTATTGTCTAGAGATATAAATCAAGTGACTATAAAGATATCTTACTATATCACATAGGCTATATTTTTCAGTAAGTATCTATATTCTTCAGTAAGTGGACAGAAACACATAGTGTTCAGGAAAGTGACCATAAGGGTGACCACAAAGTTTACTTTTTAGGAGACCTTATGGAGATAGGTAAACGAGTGTTTGGTAAAGCGGAGGTAAATGTGTGAGGCGTGTGTGTGATTGTCTCGTGTGTTGGTGGAGCTGTGTGTTTGGAAGTGTCCTCCACCTGTCACCCAGCCCGCGGGGTGCCCTGCGTCCGTGATTGTCGCCCAGGTTCGTGTTCCTGTCCGTTAACTTCTTCACGGTGGGAGTGATGGGGACGGGGAATAGGAGGTTCACATTTTAGGTGTTTGTATGTGGTGGTACGTTGATGGCGGTGATGGTACGTTGGTTGTGGTTATGGTACGTTGGTGGTAGTGATGAAATTCTCCGTCTCTTTAAAACCTGGTTCTTATCAAACTTCCTGCGTGGCGAATATCTTCCCCCCCAAAAAAAAAAAAAAAATAGAGTAATAATAGCACATGAAATCGTTCGTGAAATCCGAACAACAGATCCGCCTTCCTTGTCCTGACGCTTGAGAACGGAACTGTACGAAGAACATAGTTAAACCAGAGTAAATTATATATGATCTCCGAGAGGTGCACAGTTATAGAAATATTTCATCTTATCTCCAGAACTGTTCACTGTGCATTTGGTCGTCTCTGACTTGGCATGGATATTAACTTCGTGTTATCCTGTTCTCAGGAAAAATTGGGTATGTAAGCAATGTGTCGTTACTCTGTGCTATATGATAGTTATACAGTGGAAACAAAAGCTAGCTATGTTTCTCTGTCGTTTTCCATCACGTTAAGTTAATTTCTATATTGTGTTGATTTATTTCAACATAAACTGAGAGACTTCAGTAGGAGGTAACTTGAGCTGGCTGAATGGTTGGATGACTGTATAGTTTATTAGTTGTATGGTCGACTGGCCTTTGAACTGGCTTGCTAACTGGCTGGGTGGCTGACTGGCTGTGTGGCTGGCTAAGTGGTGAGTTGTCTGCCTGGCTTCTCACTCTCTCTGTAACTGCATCTCTGTCTGAATACTTACAAAACACTTACACACACACACATACACACACAAAGACATACACCAACAGACAAACTCGCACATATATTAATGTACATGCATAAACAGGCACAGACGTACAAACGCAAAAGCATAAACACACAAAAGTACATAAATCCATAAATAATAGTTCACAGCAGCTTGCGCCTCAGGCAAATAATGCCACAGAGACATTTTGCGTATACTCACCGTCTTCGTAACGATGCTTCCTAGAGCTCACGTTAAGAACCTGCCTACTATCATAAGCAATAAAAAGCTCTCTCCATTAGCAGCGTATGAGGCTCAGTGCCAAACCCGTTTGTCGGGAAATTATCCTCAGTTGATTCTCAAGTCACATTCATCCACGACTCGGGGTAATTTATAAGAGGAATGAGGTACTGGGGACCCAAGCATGCATGAACCTCACAGCAGATATGACTGGGAGGGAAGCCAGTGGCATCCACTCGGCTGGAGGATAAGGCGTATTTTTCCTTTTAAGAGACAGAAACAAGCTTGTAGGTGTTGCTACAAGGTTGATACAGACTACGAAATGGTAGTAGCATCGTCGCATCATGTAGGCAGGAAAATATTTATATATACATGTAGGCAAGGTAACATTTATGAAGGGTTTCAGGGAAACCGGCAGGTCCGGACTTAATTCCTGGAGATGGGAAGTACAGTGGCGGCACTCTGAAGGAGGGGTGTTAATGTTGCAGTTTTGTAGCTGTAGTGTAAAGCACCCCTCTGGCAAGACAGTGATGGAGTGAATGATGATGAAAGTTTTTCTTTGTCAGGCCCCCTGCCTTGGTGGGAAACGGCCTATGTGTGAATAAAAAAAAAACATGCAACAACAATACAAGATAATACACAGGGTATATACACTACGTAGTGTATCTTTCTCGGTGTATATAAACCGAAAATTTACTTTAAAAGCGTTCATGATTATAAATATTCTTGAAGTTTAGGGATAAAAGACTGAACCTTAATGATCGTTCAGCAATCAGTTGGCTTTAAGTCTAACTACAGCAAGCAGGTATATATACCGAGACGTATATATTTCAGTGTATATATACTGAGTGCTGAATTTAATACCTTTCTAAGGGATTAAAATATTCTTGATGTTAGTGGCTAGGTCGATTTCTGCCTAAATCGAAAGTAATATACTATCATCCTGGAGGAGAATAAAAAATAGCCAGAATAAACACACGAAAGACCACATAACATGCAGATAAGCCACTCCAAGAACTGTATTTCACACTTTTTATACAATTGAATTTATTTCCGCTCTTAACTGTGTTAAAGATTAAATTATTTATGTGTAAGAGAGAAGGTTGTATTCAATCTTACTGACGTAGGTAGACGATAGGCTTATATTACATCTTTATATTGATCTGCAACAACCCAACTTTGAGCCTACAAGAAGAAAATATTAAACCTAGAAAATATTTAACCTAGAAAATATTAAACCTAGAAAATATTTAACCTAGAAAATATTAAACCTAGAAAATATTAAACCGTGGGCTTCCTGCATGCATTCAAGTGCCATACATTTCTGTGTAAACAATGTATTATGTGGGAGTAAACTTTGACTTGACTTTGATGTCAAATCTACAAGACAACATCAAATCTACAAGGTAATATCGAATCTCCATGAAGACAATATCAAGTCTGCAATACAACATCAGATCATCAACACGACACACACACAGGTACCTACTATTTTTTTTTTACTGCTAATAGGCAGAGGCAGCAGGGGTAAAAGGCTCCGCCAAAGAGAATCGAACCCGGGACTGCGATTACGAGTTGAATGTTCTCTCCAGAGAGTTACGCGCCACCCCTGAGGGAGGGAGGAAGGGGAAAGGGATAGATTTAAGGAAGGGGAGTGAGGGAGGGCTTGTGAGAGCTGGTAACACTGTAACATTGGTCCACTTGACAGAACCTGGCAGCAGTCACCCCACCCCTGCGCTGATGTATATAAAATGAATTCATCTGCGTAAATACATATTTCGCATTGGTGTGTCCACAGGGTAGAATATGGTAACTGGTATTGACTCTCCCTCTCCTGGGTAAGTCGCTCCCGGCTTGTTCCCATCCCAGCATCCTAGGAGCTGCAACTGGATGGGTCTTTTCTTACCAAGGATGTTCGTCATCCTCTTCCTCCTCCTGAGGGCTAGGTGACTCTCCTGAGGGTTGGGATGAGGGCGGACATATGGGAGAAGGGCTAGTTGGGTAGTGGCTACGCCAGGAACCAGATACATGTTATTCTGATGTTATATATTTCAGTTTCTTACCTCGTGGGTTTGGGTGCAAACTACAAAAAAAAATAAACACACACACACACACACGGAGCAGGGAGAGTAAACCTAGTAGCAGCGACCAGTGAAGAGACGAGGTCAGGAGCTATGACTCAACCCCTGCAACCACAATTAGGTGAGTACACACACTTATGGGGTATGACACTAAAGAGCTAAACCTGATAACATGAATGGACAGAAGGACCATAAGAGACATGCTGACGACTCACAAAATCCTGAGGGACTGGCTGTTCGAGAGGCGGCAAATAGGTACACGAGGGCATTGATGAGTCACAGGGATATAAGACAAACACTCATTCTCATCTTCCATCTCCGTAGCGGACTGACGAAGGCACTTGTTGGCGAAACGTTTCCACAATAAATACACCTTTGTACAAGTACATTTATCATCAACTTGTAAGCTGCCCATTTTTAAATATAATGTCTTACCGCACATCTTGGGCCATCATCAATGATGGTGGACGCGCAGACAACATCTTGGGCCATCATCAATGATGGTGGACGCGGAGACAACATCTTGGGCCATCATCAATGATGGTGGACGCGGAGACAACATCTTGGGCCATCATCAATGATGGTGGACGCGGAGACAACATCTTGGGCCATCATCAATGATGGTGGACGCGGAGACAACATCTTGGGCCATCATCAATGATGGTGGACGCGGAGACAACATCTTGGGCCATCATCAATGATGGTGGACGCGGAGACAACATCTTGGGCCATCATCAATGATGGTGGACGCGGAGACAACATCTTGGGCCATCATCAATGATGGTGGACGCGGAGACAACATCTTGGGCCATCATCAATGATGGTGGACGCGGAGACAACATCTTGGGCCATCATCAATGATGGTGGACGCGGAGACAACATCTTGGGCCATCATCAATGATGGTGGACGCGGAGACAACATCTTGGGCCATCATCAATGATGGTGGACGCGGAGACAACATCTTGGGCCATCATCAATGATGGTGGACGCGGAGACAACATCTTGGGCCATCATCAATGATGGTGGACGCGCAGACAACATCTTGGGCCATCATCAATGATGGTGGACGCGCAGACAACATCTTGGGCCATCATCAATGATGGTGGACGCGGAGACAACATCTTGGGCCATCATCAATGATGGTGGACGCGCAGACAACACCGCAGACGACAGTGAAGACAAGACAGGTCGGGGAGGAAGCTTCCATTCTGTGTTAAGCTTTACCAAATCAGTACAATGGATATTAAGCTTGTTCTTGCATTCTTCGTATAGGTGAAGCTTCTACATAGGGGCGAAATGCTGCCACAACTGAAGCTTCATCCACACCTGTGTTTTCTCCCTCACATCTCTCAGGAAAATCATCGCAAACCTAATTTTTTTACATGTAAATAAATATCTGACGTGTCACTTTATTAAATGAGTTCGTAAGATTCTTAAATTGTCACTTTTCTCCCCCTTTTTCCTTTCTACCTTCCAGTCTGTTTATTAATATCCCTTTTTTCCCCCGTTTCTTCGTGTCACGTATTCTCTCTGTTGCTAGTTCTTAACAACTACTTAATGCAAACTTAAGATCTTAATACGCTGAAACTTTACCTTGTCTGATTTTACATGGATAACCCAAATACCTGTAAGACAGACTCGTCTTCTGGGAGTGAAAGTATATTACTGACCTTTCTGGCTTACCTCCGGCATATTACTGATCTTTCTGGCTTTCCTCTGGCATATTACTGACCTTTCTGGCTTACCTCCGGCATATTACTGACCTTTCTGGCTTACCTCCGGCATATTACTGACCTTTCTGGCTTACCTCCGGCATATTACTGACCTTTCTGGCTTACCTCCGGCATATTACTGATCCTTTCTGGCTTACCTCCGGCATATTACTGACCTTTCTGGCTTACCTCCGGCATATTACTGACCTTTCTGGCTTACCTCCGGCATATTACTGACCTTTCTGGCTTACCTCCGGCATATTACTGATCTTTCTGGCTTACCTCCGGTATATTACTGACCTTTCTGGCTTACCTCCGGCATATTACTGACCTTTCTGGCTTACCTCCGGCATATTACTGACCTTTCTGGCTTACCTCCGGCATATTACTGAACTTTCTGGCTTTCCTCTGGCATATTACTGACCTTTCTGGCTTACCTCCGGCATATTACTGATCTTTCTGGCTTTCCTCTGGCATATTACTGACCTTTCTGGCTTATCTCCGGCATATTACTGACCTTTCTGGCTTAAAGTAAGATCTCACACAAATTGAGCTCTGGACTATTATACTGTCAAGACTTTTAAATACACGTGCTAAAATTACTTGTAAAACCTTAAGTCACAGGTAATTAATTTTCTTAAGTCAAATATAAGACTTTACACAAAATACTTGAGAAAGAGAGAAGTGTAACAAATAGATATATAATTACGTACCGAAAGATGATTATTTTGAAGTATCTGAGTAATATTAAACCTTGGGACACTACCGAGAAATGTAATTAAATAGGACAGATGGTGATGCGGTTTTTTTCTTTAGTGGGGTGAATGGCAAGACGATTATGGTTCCTTAGCCAGTGAGCTGGTGTCCAGTGTGACTTCAAAGACTCACGTCACAAAAATACCCTCACAATCTTTCTTCTGATAGTGAAGTTGCCTCGTATAGAACACTCTTTCTAAGCGGGATGTCCGTGCCGTAATTGCGGTATTTATTATGTTCAAGATACGTTTGTACAAGAATATGTTATGTACCAGCATATACTGTCCCAGTACACGTGCTGCACCGGTATATTTCATACATGTACCAGTACACGCCCTTATTTTGCTAAATTAATCAGCTGGGTGGTTCAGCATCCCCTCGGGTAGCAGTTGGTTCCCTCTCTCTCTCTCTCTCATCCATCGAGGACATATTTAGTCTGGGGTTTCACTTCTCCGTTGGTCTCCATCTTCAGAACAGGAAGATATGGGGGATCAGAGATGACCATGGCCTTAAGAGGCTGAGCCTCCGTGGTGGCAACTGCCCAGCCTCGTCTGAGGTGCAGTACTAATGGCTACCTGGTTGATTATGGCACCGGCAATTAAGGTATAATGATCTCGTGCCTTTACTTGGAAAGCGAGTGCCTAGTGGAATCCTTCCCTCTCATGATGCCCGCAATTATACCCACAATTAAATTAGACGTTGTAAAAAATGGCTTAATCGCCTGCTATAATCTTAGGGAGTTGGCGGCTATGGTGATGACAGTATTTCGTACGGTCATGTTTCACGCTGTCAGAATTCTGATATTATGTCTCGGTAATTTGTTCCGGTGGTGGAGTGCAGTGGTCTCGGTGCTGCCCTCGCGCGCCTTCCACTGCACACCCTCACACACCTTCCACTGCACACCCTCACACACCTTCCACTGCACACCCTCACACATTCACCCACACCTGGCAGAAAGACACATCTCTCTCTATATTAACCCCGAAGAGATAGTAATCCAAGAGGCCTCTGGTTCTTTTACCAAGGATGCGACCCACAACACTGCAATATTTCCTACTTAGTGATCAGGGTCATAAGGTGTAAAGACTTGCTCATACGTCTTGACACGCCCGGGCATCGAACTCGGTAACTTTCGGTTGTGACGAATCATTTTTGATTAAATAATTCAGTGATGCTGCACCATTGATTTTACGAATTATACGACGGGTCTTAGAGGTAACAATGTTTGACTCCATTGAAGGTTAATGTAAGCTGTCATAGAGGCAAAATTGTTTGCTTCCTTTAAGGTTTAATGTACCGTGTCTCGGAGGTCAGAAAACAAAAACGCAGCGCTTGGAGGGATCAGCTACTAAAACGCATGGTTTCCCACACAGTCCAACACGATGATGGAGCAGTCACTCTCCCTCCTCACTCAGGCAGCCAGTCTCTAGTCTGCTCGATAACACCGATAGTTTCTCGTCCAAAAACATTCCAGTTCGTCTTTTCGAGTAATTTAGCGTGGTGGTTTATTTCCGGCACCTGTTTGTGTACCGGCTGGAAGTTTTGCCGTTGTGGTGATTGTTCCGCTAATTGTGGGATGCGAAGAGCAGCAGCTGGCGGATGACACGAGTCTTACCAAACACTGTTATAATCAATTCTCCAACATACCCTCCCAGCTTCCAGCTCGGCCTGCAGGGTCCAGATAGATTCTCATCCTCTCTCTCTCTCTCTCTCTCACCTCATCTCATAGTGCACCCAAGAGGAGTTCTTAAAAAGAGGAACATTTACAAGAGGTCACGGCACGATCCCAGCCATATAAACATCTTTTACTTTTACTTCCACCCTGAGAGGCTGGGAGTCCCAAAGCGCCCTGCTTGTCCGCGCGTGAGTGGTCCTGGGTCTTAAGCAACCCGCCCACGCCCACCACCGCCCGTTCCCACGCCCGGACGGAGGGAAGGAGAGAGAGGTTGAGGGGTGGTCAGAGGAGAGGCTTTTAAGGGTGTGGGAGTAGTGTTTGGTAAGAGGGGAGGGATTTAGGAGGGGTGGTGATTGTGGGTGTGAGTGTGGGTGAGGGTGTGGGTGTGGATGTGGGTGTGGATGTGGGTGTGGAGGGAGACGAGGCTACACACGGGGTCAGCAGGTGAGTGAGAGGGAGGGTGGGCAAGAAAGACGTAAACACAGGTTCATCTTATAAGGATGCTTCGTGGCGGATGCTGCGTGGGCGGCGGTGATGCGGAAGTGGGCGGGCAGGTGAAAGGTGTGGGCGAGATGGCAGTGGTGTTTATCGAAGTGGTAACGGTGTGTGGGGCGTAGCGGTTGTGTGGGCGGCATGGTTGTGATGTGGGCAGGGTTGGTGGCTGTGTGGGCGGCATGGTGGTGATGTGGGCTGTGTGGGCGGTGGACTCCTGGATCAGTGAGGTGAGTAGGGTAGGAAAACAGCCAAGACAGCCATAATCACAGTGGGTATAGACAGGCAGCTGTAAATAGCAGTGGAAAGAAATGAGCAGCAATGTGCTACTACCCTATTAAAGGAGCCCCCCCACTTTACAGTGCTTCGCTTTACAGCGCTTCGCTTTACGGCGTTTCGCTAATGCAGCAGTTTTCAATTATACCCATTATTCATTTATTCAGACTTTCTTCAATTAATATATTCAACACTCACTATAAGTTAAGGACGAAAATATTCTAAGTAATGCGTGTGCTGTATATGCAATTTTTAGGCCTAGCTCTATTGCTCACTAATATTTGATAGTGTAAACATATCAGATTTTTCTAAGCATTGTAAATTGAGAAAAAAAAAGGGAAGAAGAGATATGTTTCGCTTTACAGCGGTAGCCGTAAATCAACCTGCTGTATAAACGGGGCCCTCCTGTGCATATAATATAGGGGGAGAGAAAACTTCTCTAATTTTCCCCACATCATCTACCTGGACGGGTGTTCCGGGGGTCAACGCCCCCGCGACCCGGTTCTTGATCACACAGGAGTGTCAGGCTGACCTGGAAGACTTCGGGATATCGTTAACTGCCCTCTTTAATGGTTCATCAGCTAGTGAAGTTACGAAGGAATTACTATCTGGAGTTACTATCACTTTGAGGTTACCCTCTTTCAGCACAGTCTATCCCATATATATATAAAAAGGAAATTGATTTTTTGTTATGAAGATATGTCCATCATCACAGAGCGAGTTTGGGCGTTGACTGGGTGGTAGGAGCTCTGGAGTGGGAAGCTGAGTGGGTGGGGAAGCTCTAGAGTGGGAAGCTGGGTACAAATCTCATGATAAGAGAGTGTGTGTGATTAACAAGGCAGGGAACAGAGGTCGTGTGAGTGTAAAGTAAAGCGAGAGAGATACTGGCTGTGATTTTCCTCTCTCTCTCTCCTCTCTCTCTCTCTCTCTCTCTCTCTCTCTCTCTCTCTCTCTCTCTCTCTCTCTCTCTCTCTCTCTCTCTCTCTCTCTCTTATTCCCTGGGAAAGATTTATGGCTCTTTTTTTTCCTTTACGTATAGATCTACACGTCGCGATAAACTTACTCGTACAGCGCAAAAAATTTACACGCTTTCCGACACAGTGTGTTACCAGCGGCGATAAATCTCATGTCGTCCGGGTAAGTTCACTTGTTGCCCGGGTACAGCGGCTTGCCCTCCGTGTGACTTTGTTTTCCCGTATAAATTAACTCGGTATTTGGATTACATTTCACTCACGTTGTGTTGTCGTGCAGCGGCCAACCTCACACTTATTATATATATTTCAACTCTTTTGTTTTTGTTTTGTGATTCAGATGACTGAAACTGTTGTGTGTGTGTGTGTTTATCTATTTGTGCTTACTTATTTGTGGTTGCAGGGGTCGATTCACAGCTCCCAGCCCCCTCCTCTGGTCACTATTATGTTCACTCTCTCCCTTCTTCGTGAGATTTATGGTATGTGAGTGTGTGTGTGTACTCACCTAATTGTACTCACCTAATTGTGGTTGCAGGGGTCGAGACTCAGCTCCTGGCCCCGCCTCTTCGCTGTCTGCTACTGGGTCTCTGTTCTCCCTGCTCCATGAGCTTTATCATACCTTGTCTTAAAACTATGTATGGTTCCTGCCTCCACTATATCTTTCTCTAGACTATTCCACTTCCTGACTACTCTGTGGCTGAAGAAATGCTTCCTAACATCCCTTTGACTCATCTTAGTCTTCAGCTTCCAGTTGTGTCCCCTTGTATCTGTGTTCCCTCTCTGGAACATCCTATCACTGTCTACCTTGTCGATTCCCCGCAGTATTTTGTATGTCGTTATCATGTCTCCTCTGACCCTTCTTTCCTCCAGTGTTGTTAGTCCTATTTCCTCAATCTTTCTTCATAAGACAGACCCTGAGTTGTGGAACTAACCTTGTCGCAAACCTTTGCACTTTCTCTAGTTTCCTTACGTGCTTGACCAGGTGTGGGTTCCAGACTGGTGCTGCATATTCTAGTATGGCCTGACGTAACGGTGTACAGTGTCTTGAACGATTCCTTGTTAAGGTAACGGAACGCTAATCTAGGTTTGCCAGACGCCCATATGCTGCCGCAGTTATCTGGTTGATGTGTGCCTCCGGAGACGTGCTAGGCGTTATACTCACTCCAAGGTCTTTCTCCTTTGCCGAGGTTTGTAGCCTTTGTCCACCTAGCTTGTACTCTGTCAGCGGTCTTCTTTGCCCTTCTCCGATCCTCATGACTTTGCATTTGGAGGGATTGAATTCGAGAAGCCAACTGCTAGACCAGATGTCGAGCTTGTCCAGGTCTGTTTGCAGCCCTGCCTGGTCCTCTTCCGATGTGATTCTCCTCATTATGTGTGTGTGTGTGTGTGTGTGTGTGTGTGTGTGTGTGTGTGTGTGTGTGTGTCCGAATGAACGTTGATACATATGAGAAATCACGGAAGCACTTGGAATTTCACTATTTTTTCCCCACAGTAGTTGTTTCCCATACACTCAAACCTTCATTCTCATAAGTAACACATTCATGTTTTCTGTCATGGCAGGTGGCTGTGTGTGTGTTCGCCCTGCGCCTCTTATATGATTCCTTGAAGACGGATACTGCAGCATTTCAATGCTGAATTTAAGTAATCTTTGGCTATAATGTCACTAAGGATCTGGGACAGTCGTAGTAACATGTGATATTAGCGTCAATCATCTCCTCATTTTGATAGTTGTTTACCTGGAGAGAGTTCCGGGGGTCAACGCCCCCGCGACCCGGTCTGTGACTAGGCCTGAGGGAAACGACATCATCTATAGTTTCTTCGCCGTTTGAGTAACACGACAAGTAGACAACGGCAGAAGTGTCCGGCAGTGCCTTTATATTTTTATTAATAATAAGATTTTCATACGACTTAAAAAAAATCTTTGAGGACAATTGGGATTATTTTTGTCCATCTGATGCTGTCTCCAAAGGTCGTTTTAAGGCTCTCTGCATATTTTCAAAATACTGTTTTTCTTATTTTAAGCTGGGTTATGTCAAGGTAGTTTATACAGTTTGATACAGAGTAAGGAGGACTGGAGGCTCGATCCTTCGTTTGGTAATTGCTACAGAGAGAATGCTTTGAACCTCACGAAGACAACTGGAGAAGTACTGTATAGCAGGTATTGTCAACAAGTATAGCAGAAAGACCCTTGTTGCACAGCAAACCAAAATATAGATTATGTTACTCTCTGTTTGGAGCATGACAAAGCTCTACATAGAGCGATACGTCATCAGGTGTCTGTGTACCGTGGCTAGAGCTCCCTGATTCACGAAGAACAGGGATCAAAGATGTGTTTGTTGCCAGGGAATTGAAAGGTATTCTCCGTGACTCCCACTGTATGGTTCACGCTGCTAGAGTGCTCGCTGGTCATGAATAAATTCAACACGAAACGGAGTGAAGATGCCCTCCAGTGACCCCTCGCGCTAAAGGTCATTAACCTCGCTTGCCACGTATGTAAATTCACTGTTATATAAGCGCTGATCCTGTTTGCTAGTGGCATAAGGGCGCGAGTATCTGCTCATCCGCGCACGAACACGGAGGAAGCTATCTCAGCTAGAGAATTACCAGCAGCTGGGAGGAAAGTGAGGCTAGATCTTTTTTTTATCTCGCAACAGCAGCAGCAACAGCAGCAGCAACAGCAGCAATATTGATACCAATACAGCTGATCCTACACTCGATTGTCCAACACAACTGATCCTACACTCGCTTGTCCATCACCCAATGATCCAACACTCGCTTCTTTAGCAACCACTGGCTTACCCAATACACTCTGGTGTAACACAAGCTTGCTCAACACCCACTGATGCAAAACTGGTTTGTACAACCACTGTATCATAACATCACTCTCATCTACTCTCTTTTCCTCTCTTCTTCACTCTCATTTACTTTCCCCACAGTTTCTCCTCAAACACCAGGTTCTCTCTCTCTCTCTTTCTCTTGGGATGAAGAGGTATTAGTGTAAGTATATATATATATATATATATATATATATATATATGTCGTGCCGATTAGGTAAAACTGGTCAATTAGCAAGAACTCATCTAAAATTACGTCCTTTCTAAAATTTTCTCTTATACGTTTAAAGATATATATTTTTCATTTATGTTAATGTAAGAATTTATAATTTTGTACCAAGAGAAACTTTGAAAACCTACCTAACCTTATTATAACAAGCGCAATTTAATTTAGCCTAACCCAACTAAATATATTTTAGATACGATAACATTAATTTAATAATAAACAAACACAATGAAATATATTTTTTTCGTTATGTTCAGAATGATTTTGGCGAAATTATTGCATACACAAATTTTAGCTTGTCTTATATGGCAAGGTGAGCGTTGCTATTTAAGCCAAAATCGCAAGTTTTACCTAATCGGCACGACATATATATATATATATATATATATATATATATATATATATATATATATATATATATATATATATGATATAATCAGTTTTAATACAAGGAAGAATAAGGTATTTCCAGTTTCTTGTACCCAGTGCCTTTAACCAGCATCAAGGCACCTACCTAACTCCTTCAACTTTAAAGTGTGACCCAGGACAAAGTGAGACCAGCTACAACAGTAACAACAATAATAATGCACAGAAATATTACCATTCCCCTCTGTAGAATGTTGTTAAAGTAATATTAGGAATTAATTTACCCAGGTGAGTCTCGCTGTATTATATGCCCTCCCCGCCATTACCCGGCAATTTCATTAATTTTCAAACTAATTATCCTGCGGTTGCATGCAAGGGGATCCATAATACGAGCAAGAAGTAAACACGAGTTGCTGACCCAAGATGAATGGATGGCCCACCGCGTTAGGGGTCACGGCTGGCAAAGGGAATTTAAATTAATATTGGCTTTAGCGGGCTAAGTATATTATCGCGAGCAAGAACGAGCAGGAAGAACTAGAGTTGCCTTACAAGGAGCCAGGTTAATGCGTGTCAAGCGAGTCTCTATGCCCCGAAGAGTCTGTGTCAAAGGCCCGACAAGACAGATGATTCCTTCTTGAAGCGCCGTAAATGCAGCATAAAAACTTACGGGGTTAATGGAGTGTATCGGGTAAAATATATGCGTTTTGAAGACAAGAGCTGGGAGGCGAGTGTGTCTTACGATGGTATATATCCTGACGCAGGTGTACATGTTATTGTACTCCAGTGTAGGAGCGACCCTTGGCACCGTACAGATGGTGACATCGGCGGTGACTGACATCGACTGATGACCTTGGTCACAAAGAGCGGCGAAGCGAGAATGATGCAGCTGCAGCAGTTGCAGACGCAGAGAGAAAACATCACTAGCAAGCAGCAGGAGTACTGGTAGCAGGAATACCAACAATAGCAGCAATAAAAACAGTAGTAGAGGAGCAACAGTAGCAGGAGCAACATCAACTGAAGCTGCAACAGCAGTAGAAGTCACAGAAGTAGCAGTAGAAGCGGAACGAGGATCAGACACAATGTTATATTTACGTCTGACACATTAATTAATTTCTGAGAATGCAGGAGACCCAACCTGAGCGAATCAATAAGAATGAATGAGGTTAAGTTCTGACAAGTGAACGATTCGGAGATATGAAATAGACAATGACACGAATCATAGCGACACGAATCATAGCGACACGAATCACTAGTGACACGAATCATAGCGACACGAATCACATAGTGACACGAATCACATAGTGACACGAATCACATAGTGACACGAATCACATAGTGACACGAATCCCATAGTGACACGAATCATAAAGTGACACGAATCATAGTGACACAAATCACATAGTGCACCTCGGGCGAAACGAAGTTTGTAGTATTTTTTCTTCATATATTTTTCCTTTTCTCTAACTGTATATTGTGTGTTTTTATCTGACTGTATTGTGGTGTGTGTGTGTGTGTGTGTGTGTGTGTTGTGTGTGTGTGTGTTTTTGTGTGTGTGTGTGTGTGTGTGTGTTGTGTGTGTTGGTGTGTGTGATATGTGTGTTGTGTCCCTCCATTTGTTGAGGTGAACTCCAATAGCACTTGTTTGCCATAAAGATAAATAATATATAATAAAATAACTGAAAATAAGATTCTATATATATATATAATATATATATATATATATATATATATATATATATATATATATATATATATATATATATATATATATATATACGAACAGATGGAAGCAGGAAGGATGGAAGAAGGAAGGAGAAAAAGGAAAGGAGGAAGGAAGGAAGGAAGGAAGGAAGGAAGGAAGGAAGGAAGGAAAGAAGGAAGGAAGGAAGGAAGGAAGGAAGGAAGGAAGCACAGTAGAACCTTGTGAAGACTCTTCACCTCTCATCTGGGTCACTGGTTTCTCCTCTTCCTCTCTCTTTATATTTCCTCTTCACCTTTCTCTTCCCTCCCCTCCTCTCCTCTACCTCTATTTCACCTCTTTCATTTTATCATTCCTCATTCCATTTCTTCCTTCCTCTTCTCTCCCTTATCTTTCCATTCCCTTCTTCCCTCTATCTTTCCTTCCTTCTCTCCTCTATCTTTCCTTCCCTTCTCTCCCTCTATATTTCCTTCCTTCTCTCCCTCTATCTTTCCTTCCCTTCTCTCCCTCTATCTTTCCTTCCCTTCTCTCCCTCTATCTTTCCTTCCCTTCTCTCCCTCTATCTTTCCTTCCCTTCTCTCCCTCTATCTTTCATTCCCTTCTCTCTCTCTATCTTTCCTTCCCTTCTCTCTATCTTTCCTTCCCTTCTCTCTATCTTTCCTTCCCTTCTTTATATCTTTCCTTCCCTTCTCTCTCTCTCTATCTTTCTTGCCTATGCATATGACGGACGTTCAATGGTAGTTTCACATCGCTTGTGAAGGACTCTTCATCCAAGGAACTGGAGCTGCCTTCACCTTCCTCGAATCAAATCTGATTACTCCCAACCTTGATAAAATTAATGACGATAATAATAATAATATGTACATCGGTTGTAGCAACAATATAATAATTATTATTATTATTGTTATTATTATTTTTGCTATTATTTTATTATTATTATTATTATTATTATTATTATTATTATTATTATTATTATTATTATTATTATTATTATTATTATTTTTGCTATTATTATTATTATTATTATTATTATTATTATTATTATTATTATTATTATTATTATTATTATTATTTTCATAAAATTTATTTAGGCTCGAGTCTCCGTTTATCATCAAGTACCCAGAAACTTCACCAGTCTTATTATCGTTAGATCAATAGCAGTAGAGGTAGAGGTAGATGGACCAGTTGGAGGTAGCAGAGGTGGTGGTAGACACAGGTAGAACCACTGGTGTACCAAATTCTGAAGAATTTAGACACATGTGCAACATCAGGGTATCTTTATTGTAGACGTTTCGCCACCAGTGGCTTTATCAATGCAAATTCTAGGACTATCTACAAATTATATCCTAGAATTTGTATTGATAAAGCCACTGGGTGGCGAAACGTCTACAATAAAGATACCCAGATGTTACACACGTGTCTAATTCCTCATCATGTGTATTGTATACCATTTATGTACACAAGTTCTGTGAGTGACGGTGTCAACAAGAGGAATTGAAGAGCACTGAATACAGAAGTGGTAGTTGTGGTCCCATGTTCTCCATCCACTTCTATCTTTCTTGTAAATACCATCTCATGGTTCCATATGGCCCCCTTCACCACAACAATCCTTTCGTCACGTCAGAGCAGTTGGCAAATAGAAAGAGTTACCTTCGCCACTGCAACACTTGAGAGGTCAGTGATAGTCAAAACCAGGTCGAGGACTTTCAAGAATTTCCTTCGAGACACTGGATATCCTGAGGTATTTCCATTATTCTTTTTTTTGCCTTGAGGTCAGTATAGTTTTAGTATCTATTGTCGGAGACTGGAACTGCGGAACGACTAGGATCTGGACCCCTGCCTCTGACTTCTCACGTGTAAACATTATTTTTATGAGTTTGTTTACCTTAAGTTGTTGTTCCTTTGCAGTAGATGGCCAAAGATATTCCCCCTTTTGTTTTTTGCTTGCCAAATAAGAAGTGATCATGACTTATTCCAGTCCTGAACCAGTACTGTTCAGTGCCCTTTCCCAGTCCTGTACCGGTTCTGTTCAAGTCCATTTCCCAGTCCTATCTCTGTGCGGTTCAGATCCATCTTCTAATCTTAGCCCGTACTGTTCAGGTTCCTCTTCCAGTCCTGGTCCATTGCTGCTCAAGGTCCATCTTACCCTCCTGGTCCAGTCTTCCTCAGGCCCTTCTACCAGACCTGACCCAACATAATTTATAAGCTAAGTTCTAAACCCATATATCACATCCCCAAACCACAAATCATTACAATCACTGAATTGACTGATAGACAGATTAATTGATTGATTGCAATACCGATCTGGTTTCGGAACACTTTGAAGAGAATGCAGCAGTGATCACTGATCTGGGGGCCACCATTATTCAGTCCCTATCTATTATAAACGAACATTTTCATCTAAGTCTTGCATAAAAGCAGCATTTATTAGTAAGTGGTTAACAATAAGGCGGCCGTCAATTTGCATATAATGAACCGCGCTGGCGATGAGGCTAGTACTTAGAGGTAGCTTGCCAGTCTAGCGTTTAGCGGACGGTGGATCGAATCTTCTCCACGCCATGAGTTCGAATGACCCACACAAGCTGAGTGTTTGATGTCAATAAAACATGTACTGTAATAGTGATGGTCGAAGAAAGATGCTGTCTCACTTCCTCTTGATTTTCATGTTAGTTTTCTCGCCTTCCACACACGCACACTCACACCTGTACTGTTTTTGGTATATGTGAATGACATAACGGAAGGGATAGACTCAGAAGTGTCCCTGTTTGCAGATGATGTGAAGTTAATGAGAAGAATTAAATCAGTCGAGGATCAGGCAGGACTACAAAGAGGCTTAGACAGGCTGCAAGCCTGGTCCAGCAACTGGCTCCTCGATTTTAACCCAAATGTAAAGTCATGAAGATCGGGAAGGGCAAAGAAGACCGCAGACAGAGTATAGTCTAGGTGGCCAGAGACTGCAAACCTCACTCAAGGAAAAAGATCTTGGGGTGAGTATAATACCGAGCACATCTCCTGAGGCACACAACAATCAGATAACTGCTGCAGCATACGGGCGGCTGGCAAACCTAAGAATAGGCGTTCCAATACATCACTAAGGAATTGTTCAAGACCTGTACACCATATACGTCAGGCCCATACTGGAGTATGTAGCACCAGTTTGGAACCCACACCTGGTCAAGCACGTCAAGAAATTAGAGAAAGTGCAAAGGTTTGCAACAAGACTAGTCCCAGAGCTAAGGGGATTGTCCTACGAAGAAAGGTTAAGGGAAATCGGCCTGACGACACTAGAGGACAGGAGGGTTAGGGGAGACATGATAACGACATATAAAATACTGCGAGGAATAATAAGGTGGACAAAGACAAGATGTTCCAGAGAGGGGACACAGAAACAAGGGGTCACAATTGGAAGTTGAAGACTCCTATGAGTCAAAGGGATGTTAGGAAGTATTTCTTCAGTCATAGAGTTGTCAGGAAGTGGAATAGCCTAGAAAGTGACTAGTGGAGGCAGGAACCATACATAGTTTTAAGACAGGTTTGATAAAGCTCATGGAGCAGGGAGAAAGAGGACCTAGTAGCAATCAGTAAGAGGCGGGGCCAGGAGCTATGAATCGACCCCTGCAACCACAAATAGGTGAGTACAAATAGGTGAGTACACGTACACACACATCAAATAAATATATATATATATATTATATATTATATATTATATATATATATATATATATATATATATATATATATATATATAATATATAGTCATTTAGAGAATATGTATCAAAGTAGAATGACTTGAGATATATAATTATAGTATAAGAAGGGTGGGTCGTCCTAGAAAAGGTTAGGAGGAGGGTAAAGATTTGTAGGGGAGGGCTTGGACTTCCAGAACAGGTGACGTGTTAGAGGGTAAAGGAGACGAGTGGAGGTTTGTGAGTCACGTCTGTTGGAGTGTGGAGTCTAGATGTAACATTTTGTGAAGGGATTCAGGGAAACCAGTTAATTGATTTAGTTGGACTTGAGTCCTGGAAATGGGAAGTACAATGCCTGCACTTTAAAGGAGGGGTCTGAGATAGTGACAGCTGGGAGGGACTTTTCTCAGCTGTCGTATCTGAGCGACTCTGCAAAGACAGTGATTATGTATGAGTGTGGTGAAAGTGTTGAATGATGATGAAAGTATTTTCTTTTTGGGGATTTTCTTTCTTTTGGGTCACCCTGCCTCGGTGGGAGACCCCGACTTGTATAAATAAAAAAAAAAAAAATAATATATATATATATATATATATATATATATATATATATATATATATATATATATATATATATATATATATATATATATATATATATATATATATATATATGCATAATATAGTTTCCTCAAGAGTTTTAAGCAAATTTCTTCCCCATCGAGTCTGTTATCTTTTACTTCCACATTCATCTTGTGTTTATCGATGACCCTCAGTACGTTTAATCACTAACTTACACACCAATATTATGCTTACAAGCGAGACTGTCAACATGGAATCTCCCACTAGCGTCCCATGATAGTGGGAGAGCTGCCTCCCAGCACGCCTTCAATGTTAGTCGCTGGGAATTAACGCAACCATAGTTCGCGGGGAAATTCTCCGTAATCTCCCAGTCCATCGACTGTAATTATGCCGTGGGAGTAATTAATGGTGTGTTTAAGAGGACGAGGTCAATACCTGACCTGAACGGGGTCATCTTCAGCGCTCGTCTGACCTCGCTTCTCATTCAGGCGCTCCACTTCGGCTGGGAGAGTCAGAACACTTTCACCTGTCGTTTGGGCCACTTACAAAGAGTTCTGACTACTTACAAGGAGTCCTGACCACTTACAAGGAATTCTGAGCACTTACAAGGTGTTCTGAGCACTTACAAGGTGTTTTGACTACTTAAAAGGATTTCTGACCACTTACAAGGTGTTCTGACCACTTACAAGAAGTTCTGAACACTTACAAGAAGTTCTGAACCTTACAAGAAGTTCTGAACACTTACAAGGAATTCTGACGACTCACAAGAAGTTATGACCATTCACAAGAATCTTGGACCACTTAAAAGGGGATTCTAAAAACTCACAACAAAACTTAATAATAATAATAATAATAATAATAATAATAATAATAATAATAATAATAATAATAATAATAATAATAATAATAATAATAATAATAATGCCATACCAATAATCTGTATTGGTATTACACATTGTAACTGGGTACCCTTATGGGAAACGTCGCAACAGTGGCTTCATCGAGTCATTATAAAAAGTAGAATCGTGAAGAACAGAGAAAATCAGGTGGTCAGTCCATCAATGCTTGAATGGACTGACAAATCGCTCAAGTTGAGGACCTGCACCTCATTCTCCTCCTGTTTTCACCATTCTCCTCACTTGTATGGATTTTATGTTACTTTCCTTACATTCATTTTGGAATATCTAATTAGCCAACTCGAATCGAGCTCTGTACCAGTTCATTTAAAATCTGTATTATGCCAACAAATAATCATTACTTTAGACTTTATCAATTCTGTAACTGGGTAAAAATCCATTACATGGGGGAAACGTCGCTAAAAAGATTCACTGTGCGAGCGAAACGTCATTAATAAAAAAGTCAGAAGCTGTTCGAGAACGCCACTAATAAAACTCACAGTGTGGGCGAAACGTCGTCAAGCTCACTGCATGAGCGAAACGGCGTCAATTAAGATTTCCTGCATCTGCATTTGCGTCTGTCTCTTTCGTGTTTTATTCCATTTTCTAACATCTAAAAACTAACTTAATTATTTTTTTGTTTATTTCCTTACCTTCATCTTTGGTTAATACTAGATTGCGAGGCAGCGACACTAGAAACGTAAGGCAGAGTAAAAACGCGAGGCTGCAACACAAGAACGCGAGGCAGTGAGGTTGTAAGCGAGACAACGAGGAAACGCGAGGCAGCGACACTCAGACGCGAGGCAGCGACACTCAGACGCGAGGCAGCGACACTCAGACGCGAGGCAGCGACACTCAGACGCGAGGCAGCGACACTCAGACGCGAGGCAGCGACACTCAGACGCGAGGCAACGAGCAGGACTCATAAAACTCGCCAGACTCTGCAATACTCTTAATCAATTAAGTAGCAGGGCGTTGCTAACAGATAATTAACTTTAAATCATTTAATTAGTTGGGCGCTCTTAACAGATAATTACTTTAACGTAAGGCATAACATCTTTCAAATTCCATACCCCCTTCCCTCCTCTTAACCCCCACCAAGGCTGTGAAGAGTGTGTGTTTACATGGGGTGAAGAGTGTTTGTTTACATGGGGTGAAGAGTGTGTGTTTACATGGGGTGAAGAGTGTGTGTTTACATGGGGTGAAGAGAGTGTGTTTACATGGGGTGAAGAGTGTGTTTACATGGGGTGAAGAGAGTGTGTTTACATGGGGTGAAGAGTGTGTGTTTACATGGTGAAAGTTGTATTTAGTGGGGCTGAAGAGATGTGTTTACATGGGTAAAGAGTGTCTTTACATGGGGTGAAGAGAGTGTGTTTACATGGGGGTGAGGAAAGTGTGTTTACATTGGGTGAAGAGTGTGTTTACATGGGGTGAAGAGTGTGTGTTTACATGGGGTGAAGAGTGTGTTTACATGGGGTGAAAAATCCTGCCATCCACATCAAGGGTATATACACCGAGCAGTGTGCCTCTCTGTATATGTGAGAGTTCACTTTCTCGCCAATTTTAGGGATTAAAGTGTCTCTGGTGGTAAACAGTAACATGCAGCCCTAATGACCCTTATGTGGTCGTTAGACTAGTAAGACAGTGCATGGTGGACTAGTAAGACAGTGCATGTGGCCTAAAGCTCAACTAAGTGTGACCAGGATCGGCTTCAGGAGAAATTTTCGTACTTCGACAGATAAGCAAAACACCAGCAACAAATCAGATTCGATCACCAAGACGCCCAGAAATCACTCAGTGGTCGATTTGTTGTCTCTCGTTGTTTAGGTAAATGTGAGTCTGGTCTCTGAGGTGCTAAATAAGGCCGAGAGAAGTGTGTTTCCTCTCTTTGCGTACTCGCAAAGGAAATCATCAAACTGATGGTATTTCCTTTACTATGTTGATTTTCGTCAGCTTCACGATGATGATTGATGACGACGACGACGACGACAAGAGGTGGACGCGGGTAAGTGGATATTTCTGTCCGCTACTATAAGACACGAATCCATTTGGAAATGATAATTGACAATTAGGACTCCCTGGAGGGAAGGCGAGCCTGGAGGGTGCCATCTGTTTTGTGGGCTTTTGCGCAACTAGGGCGGGGCCCCGACTTTGAGGATGGGCTGGGGGCATAGAGGAGCTGACTCGCCACCTCTTTGTTGATTTAGAAAGCCATCTCGGCCGGGCGAGAGGTCGCACAGTGTATTATATCTTGGCCCATTTTCCGCTGCAGATCACACCAGAGATGATCGCTTAAGGTCGACCTCTGCCCTAGAGCTTCGTTGCCCCGTGTCAGAGCCGAGCGACAGTGGGAACAATGTTGTTGTTAGGTTGATCTTGGGTGTTTTAGAAACATCTGCTCCATGATGGTGCTGGAGAGGTGGAGAGGGGCAACCACGCAGTGTTGGTCCACCTCTCACACGTGTATAACAACTGACAGGTGTGGCCTTTTGTACCAGCTCAGAGTACAAAAATGAATTAAAATGATTTGAGAAGAAACAATGCAATTGTAACTTATTTATAACGTAGTTTCTAAGCATTCCGGTCTCGTGCAGAATAAGTACGTAAGTCTAATCAGGTATATACAAATACAGTTACATAGATTATCATACCTAGCAGTATATGTATAGAGAACCCAGGATAACCCAAAAAAATAAGACATGGTGATTTATTTCCGGTCAATGAATGACCGGCGTGTTATATTTACAGTTTCGTAACTATATGTTATTCATGGTAGAATTATACCCACATGTAGAAGAGAAGAGAATTATTTATTTATCTGTATATTTCGATCTCTGTCTGACACCCTCATCATCATATCAATTAGTCTGATGAATTTATCTACATGTCGTCTTCCTTCTAATATTAATAAATGTTCATGTAACTAATGCGTCATCATCATTATCATTAGCATCGTATTATTATTATTATATGCACGGGGAAGCGCTAAATTCTAAGGGATCATACAGCACCCGGATTCGGTGAGATTTGATCCCAGGATGGGAAGGTACACGTTGTGGGACAAACACATTCTCAACAGCTCTCAGCTGTTTTTCTTGACTGTTTATCGTGGGTAATTGTGGGCGCCTGAGATGCCCACAATTAACCTCGTGGAGGTGACTGCTCTGCGAGCTCAATTATAGATAATTAAATTGAAATTATAGGAGTATTTACGAGATACGAAGAGGGATTTAGAAGATTCCCAGACCTGCCTGTTAACCACCGTGCCACGGCTGGCTTCAAAGATATACAATTATATTCATTAATAGCTAAACCATTGGGGTACTACCGTGCTTTGGGACTGAAAGGTAATCGTCTGAGCCCTTAGCTAGCAAGAGAAGAGAACCAGTGAGTGATACTGTGTTACAGATGAACTATGGAAGGCAGGGCCGGATTTAAGTATAACCTGCAGCTTAGGCCCTCACAGTCGGAAGGGGCCTCTCAAAATTTCAGAATTTACTTTTCACTTGCGTATGCCTAAATCCTGCTCTAAACCCATACCTGACACACTTCTTAAGGTAATTATCAACAATTTATAGCTTTTAAATTTAGTATATGATTTAACAAGTTATGTATCTTTTGAGGACATTATTCATGAGTTGACGTCTCAAAAAGCAAGAAAAAATGCAAATTGACTGACTTCTTATGTTTTACCCGTGTTAACGATTTTATAATCCGCAAATTACAGTTCATTTTCTGGCAATTGCAAGTTTACAACAGTATTTTACTCACAGGAATTAAATACATTCACTCTGAACAACTTTGTAATAACATTTCACTGTTAATAAACATCTTTAAACGTAATAATTAAAGGGATATTTTTAAAGATTTAATGGAGTGACCCCTCACACGAGTTTCTGTATCGTAGAGGCGTTCTAAAGAAACTCAGTTGACCCCTCACACGAGTTTCTGTATCGTAGAGGCGTTCTAAAGAAACTCAGTTGACCCCTCACACGAGTTTCTGTATCGTAGAGGCGTTCTAAAGAAACTCAGTTGACCCCTCACACGAGTTTCTGTATCGTAGAGGCATTCTAAAGAAACTCAGTTGACCCCTCACACGAGTTTCTGTATCGTAGAGGCGTTCTAAAGAAACTCAGTTAACCCCTCACACGAGTTTCTGTATCGTAGAGGCATTCTAAAGAAACTCAGCTGTTACACAGCCTTATTGTCAGTCCACACTTGTCAGAAAGTCGCCCCAGGGACGTCACATAGCATAGGTCTTCACCTTGTCTAAATCCGGCCCTGGTGGGAGGAGTATCACCAGCCCATTAATTCACTGTTTACATGATCCTTTCCCAGGTTCAAGGTCACCATTATCACGATACTGTCTATCCCATTTCGGCGGACGACCTCCCAGTGTTTACATGCAGGCAAGTGGGTTTCAAATCTTCTTAGCACATATCCATCTATGCACTGTAAATTTGCTTTTGAACTTTTTGATGGTGAACCATGTCAAAGTTTTTTTTTTGAAATATTCAGGAAAATCATATCTACAAAATTGCTTTCATCTCGTAAATAAAAAAAAATATTAGAATAAGTAAAAATTTATATAGGTCATTACTGCTGACAGAATCAAAATTTGATCAACAAGATCTCAATCACTGTGAAAGAAATTGACGAATGAGACACATGTGTAACACCTGGTTCTCCTGTAATACCCAGGTGTTGCACATGTGTCTCATTCATCAACTTATAGGTACGATATACCATTAATATATTTACTAATAAATCATTCCACTGGGAAGTAACGTTGCAAATTTTTAATAAACCCAATACCATCTAGAGATTACAATGTTTAACCTGGAATTATTGGTTACCTGAGTTGAACCACTACCGTAATTAAAATAAATTATACTCAGTTACTAGTAAGAGCTTCATTTAACTTTTTTATAGATATATGTGGAGTGAAAAACAACCACTGTGAAAAAATTAGTGAACTTCCAAACTTCCAGGTCCTTAATAATGTGAGAAATCGCGAAAGCGTTTGGAAGTTCGCTATTTTTTTCAGTGGTTGTTCTGCATATTGTGATATCACCTGTTTACTGTGATCTTATTGCACATATGTGGCACATATAAGTTTCCACTGCTGTAAAACTGCCTCGTTTCAAGGCTAAGAGATTTGTTGTCATATAATTCTAAGGGTGGTGGACTGTTTACATATACTACATCTACACTTCGTTTACCTCGTCTACCATCTACGCTGATGTATCCAGGATGCTGATTTATCACTGTATTCGACTGACGAAGCCTGCAGTGTAGGCGAAACGTTTCAATAAAAATTCCTGGTGGTTCAGATGTGTCTTACTTATCCACTTGGGAAAATCATAGAGGGACTAGTCCCAAATCTACACACGGAAATCACCCACTGCAAAAGTATAAGACTCAGTAGGCGGTGAAACATCAGTGGCCCAAGACTGTTCAGCTGCCTCCGACGAAATAAATGGTATTGTATAATATTTATTACGTGGCTCATGTGCGATATGTCTAAGGCGTCTCGGAATCTTACCCAGACTTGGGTCAACTGGTTTACACCGTAAACTACACCCTGATAGTGTATATTAAATCACACAAATAATTATGTTGGTACATGAATATAATTCAAGTTTTATATATATATATATATATATATATATTTTTTTTTTTTTTGCAGTAAATGCAGATCCCACTCCCCACACAAAAAAATTTTAAATCTTTGCCACATCTGCCTCGTCATAAATCAAATCTATTTTCTGATAAAAAGGAACCAGTATACTAAACTTTTCTGATAAAAAGGAACCAGTATACTAAACTCAAGGAGGTTATTACCTGCACTGATAATGCTCTTTAGATACCCTTTCCTATTCTCGGGAAAATGCGATTTAAAATTCACTTAGTCAAAATAAATGCGTCTTTTCGGTTTCTGCTTTGTAAAACTCTTATAATTTGTAAAATTCCTAATAATGATTACTTAGCGTTGAGCTAAGTTAGTCATTATTAGAATCCAAATTTCGAACTGCTGACAAAGATGAACTGTGACATGTTATAAAGAAAGATTTTATTGAGTCAGCTTTATAAAGTACTACACAGAAGTTACTACTGCAACACATGCAACGACGTCAACATTAGGGCAGTCGGAAGGTGGACTCTGAACTCGTGGATAACAACTCCACAAGAAGTACTCTAGAGAGTTAGCGAAGGTGAGAGTACACTCGAGGTTGGTGAAAACCTTGATTATAGGTACTGACAAATTAGTTTCGGTCCCAGGACCGAAAAGTTTTCTAATAAATATGTCTAGTGATTGCTCACGTGATTTTGGACACCCCAGGATGTAACTACACCCGGGTGCACCTCTGTCCTAATGTTATCACTATTAACAATGATAATTAAAATCCAATGATATTTGTATGACCCATATGCATATATCATTTAAATATATATGCATATAAAATACACAAATAATACCATTCTTTTTAAATTCCAAGAAATGTTAAAATCAAAGTTAAGAATTCAATTTATCTGTACAATAATGGAGGAAGATTTTTATGTATTTTTCAAACACTGATAAAAAAAAGCGTTTTAAAACCCTGTGTACCGAGCGTTGGTAATAAAAGAAGATAGGTTTTTGATGACCCTATGTGAAGACTCCCTCTTCTGTCCAGGGGACATAAGAACGACAACTGCGGGTCACGTCAGTGAGGATAGTGGACACCTGGGGTATTAAGAACCCGTCGTTAAGGAGCACGTAGATGGTGACAGGTGCTCCACCCTCAGCCAGAATTGTCTGGTGTTCATTGCAGTTCCTCTTGACCCGACTGACCTTACAGCTATAGACAAGACTCGTAACTGTGCCCACAAGTACAAGGTCAGTGGCACTTACGCTTTGCGGCATAACTTGTACACGGGAGAGAAAGGTAGATAGCAGATGACCTTAAAGTCCACGTCTAGGCTACCAGGTGTAGTGTAATAACACTACCAGGTGTAGTGTAATAACACTACCAGGTGTAGTGTAATAACACTACCAGGTGTAGTGTAATAACACGACCAGGTGTAGTGTAATAACACGACCAGGTGTAGTGTAATAACACTACCAGGTGTAGTGTAATAACACGACCAGGTGTAGTGTAATAACACTACCAGGTGTAGTGTAATAACACGACCAGGTGTAGTGTAATAACACGACCAGGTGTAGTGTAATAACACGACCAGGTGTAGTGTAATAACACTACCAGGTGTAGTGTAATAACACTACCAGGTGTAGTGTAATAACACTACCAGGTGTAGTGTAATAACACGACCAGGTGTAGTGTAATAACACTACCAGGTGTAGTGTAATAACACTACCAGGTGTAGTGTAATAACACGACCAGGTGTAGTGTAATAACACGACCAGGTGTAGTGTAATAACACGACCAGGTGTAGAGTAATAACACTACAGCAGATGATTTGAGATGGCTGAGGCTGAGGCTGAGGCTGAGGCTGAGGCTGAGGCTGAGGCTGAGGCTGAGGCTGAGGCTGAGGCTGAGACAAGGACACCTTGGCAAAAGACTCGCATCGTTTCTTGATGCAAGTCATAGTGTGACTTGTAAATAGTCCAAGTCGGACCGAAACGTCGTTATAAGTTTCTCTCTCCTATGTGCGGGTTATTTCTGTATTGTTCCAGTCACGGTATTGTGCCTTTTTGTTTATTGTTTCTGGATGACGTAAACAATATATACAAATAACCAGCACATAGAACAAAGGAACTTAAGGCGACGTTTCGGTCCGACTTAATAATAATAATAATAATTATTATTACTATTATTTCTACCAGTATATGATACAACTTGTACAGACCATAGCTGACATCAATGACATACTATGTAGAAAGCCTCCGGAACATTGACTAGTTGAGAAACAATATAGTACTTCCTCAACTGTACGTGCTAACACCTGGATATTATTACCAAGATTCATTCTTACCTGGAACACGAGGCTGAGCCTGAGACTTGAGATCTCACTGTGAACTTGAGGCCGTAGTAAGAAAATCTTGTTTCAGTGAAGTTTCAGTTTCTTGGGTTATTATTGCTCTTATCCTCAGTGATTTTTTATTCTTAAATCTCTCCACGTTTTTCCTACGATGTAATTCACATCTTGGACGTTCTCTGACAAGGTCGAGTCCAGTGATTTATTTTTTATTTTTGTGGAAGCATCATGCTTCTTTCTTTATATATATATATATATATATATATATATATATATATATATATATATATATATATATATATATATATATATATATATATATATATATATATATATATATATATATATATATATATATATATATATATATATATATATATATATATATATATATATATATATATATATATATATATATATATATATATATATATATATATATATATATATATATATTGCGCTGCTAGGAATTCGCAAGAGCAGGCGAAATATTCACAAACACTGATCTCTGGCCGACGGAGACTCGACCCTACGAACCTTGTGACAGGAACGCAGTGCTTTACCGACCGTACCACACTGGACCAATACCTTGGCATCCAGCTTTCGCTAGACGTTATTCCAAGGCAGCCAGCTTTCAGGCAGGAAGGCTTACAGCTTTTTCACTTCATCCCCTGCATGCATCGACACAACTAGAGATTTATACAATGCTAGGAATTCGCAAGAGCAGGCGAAATATTCACAAACACTGATCTCTGGCCGCACGCCTGCGTGAGTGTCTGCCTGGCAAGACATTAGGATGCGAATGAGACGTGCATTCCACGACTGCCTGTGGACACTCAATGTTGCCGTGAGACAATCTACGCGCATTCCGCGACTGTGTTCTTGTCAATTGTGCGTCACAAGCCCAGCGATGCTCACAGCCAGCGCCTCCTCCCCGTAAAGTGGCGGCCGTAAACGTCATGGTACGTGTAGGTGGGTGCTTAAGACAAGAGGTTCGTGAACGCTGGAGGTCCGTAGATCTAGGCGTAGCACTGCTCCTTGGACGCCCAGCCTCTCTCTCTCTCTCAGCAGTGATCTGTCCACTGCATGATGCTGGTGATGAGATCCTGATCAAATGAATCGGAGCCATTCTTATTTTCCTCTGTACATTCTTGTTTATCTTTCGTAAGTCTGTGTGTGACTCCTGCGGGTTGAGCACTTCCCTTTACACGTAATAATAATTGTGTTTTTGTGACTATTATTTTTAGCTCAAAACTGTGACTAAAAAACTGGTGAAACATCAGATATTATGAAAGTTTTACGAAGTAATTGTAGTTATGATGTCATGAAAATCAAATTGCTGAAGTATATAATCCTTGAGTCGCTTATAGTAAACTATGTAATCTTTGCGTCATTGATGTCACACTACGTATCCCTTGCGTAGACACTCTCCTGTCAGTTGTTTCTTGTCCAGTGTTATATTTCTGTTTTTTTTGTACTGCTGTTTGTACTTGATTATTCGTTTGTGTTTTAGCGTTACCAGCACTGACTTTACTGTTGTCGTAGTGCAGTCACAACATGCTCTTACACGCTATCCCTGCGTCCGTCAGCAGCGTAAAATGCGTAAGTTCATCTGGTAACCTAAGAGTATTTGCATCAGCCCTTAGCTGTGATAAATTAGTCACATGTGGAACACCTGGGTATCTTTATTGAGGAAACCCAAGTGTTGTATATGCGTCTAATTTATCAACCTGTCGGTTCTCTGAAATATTTATCTACAGCCCTAGCTGTGCAGTGGTCACCCACGGTAGAGTTGTTCAGGAGCAGTACTAGCAAATAAACTGAAGAAGACAGAGAGACTTGTACGACAGATCTCCCTCTCTACGGCGATGTCCATCTCGGCCACGTAAATACTGGAAGACCGAGGTGATTACCAACGTTAAGGATGGGCTATGAATCTAATTTACTCTCTCGTCTGTCCACTACAGAAGCAAGGCGCAGGAGAGAACGGCTTGGGATTCCAGCTCAGTAGAAGTCTGCCTGAGCGTCACCTGCTGGGGTTCAGCTGGTGTTTCTGAGAAGAAACACGAGAGCCTCGCCTCGACCTCTGAAGATCCAAGTAGCGTTATTAACCTTCTCAGGAGTTATGTCCAGATCTCTTGAAGGATATTTTTTTGTGTGTGTTTTACGTAACATAAGTTTTTAATATCGCCGATTCATATTTTTTTTTTTTTTAGTTAGTGCTTTGGTTTTCATTCGCTTATTGGCTGCTGGAAAGAGTGTGTTGGCTGCTGGAAAGAGTGTGTTGGCTGCTGGAAAGAGTGTGTTGGCTGCTGGAAAGTGTGTGGTGCTGGAAAGTGTGTTGGCTGGAAGAGTGTGTTGGCTGCTGGAAAGAGTGTGTTGGCTGCTGGAAGAGTGTGTGGCTGCTGGAAAGAGTGTGTTGGCTGCTGGAAAGAGTGTGTTGGCTGCTGGAAAGAGTGTGTTGGCTGCTGGAAAGAGTGTGTTGGCTGCTGGAAAGAGTGTGTTGCTGCTGGAAAGAGTGTGTTGGCTGCTGGAAAGAGTGTGTTGGCTGCTGGAAAGAGTGTGTTGGCTGCTGGAAAGAGTGTGTTGGCTGCTGGAAAGTGTGTGCGCCACCTGCTGGAAAGTGTGAGCGCCACCTGCTGGAAAGTGTGAGCGCCACCTGCTGGAAAGTGTGAGCGCCACCTGCTGGAAAGTGTGAGCGCCACCTGCTGGAAAGTGTGAGCGCCACCTGCTGGAAAGTGTGAGCGCCACCTGCTGGAAAGTGTGAGCGCCACCTGCTGGAAAGTGTGAGCGCCACCTCCTGGAAACACGTAACTCCTGAAAAAAAAAATACTTTCCAGCTTTAAAAAATAATTAACTAAATCTTGAGATCAACTGACGTAAATAAAAAATACAACGTTGTCCACTCTTACATATTCTTTTTTTTAAATTTCTTTCAACAGTTGCATGACCCATGTATAACCCATACAGGTTTACTGCTTCCCCATGAATATAATAGTGACAATAAAAAAAAGAAATATTGTTGGAACTCCTAGTCACCGCATCAGTATAGGTTAAGGCATAATAAATGAACAAACCCGGAAGATATATGTGGACTAATTCGCCATTGTTACTCCAAAATTTCTATTAGTGAAAGGAAATGAAGTTTGGATTTAATTTTCAGTTGACATGTGAGTGATGACGGTCTTCCTGGTGAGGTGTGTATGACCGAGTCTTCTTGCGTGACTAATACCGTTCTATCAAAGGCAATGTACACAATAATATGCTTGATGGTGCTCACTGTACCTGGGGTTACTACTCACTGTACCTGGGGTTACTGCTCACTGTACCTGTGGTTACTACTCACTGTACCTGGGGTTACTACTCACTGTAGCTGGGGTTACTATTCACTGTACCTGGGGTTACTACTCACTGTACCTGGGGTTACTACTCACTGTAGCTGGGGTTACTGCTTACTGTACCTGGGGTTACTACTCACTGTACCTGGGGTTACTGTTCACTGTACCTGGGTTACTACTCACTGTACCTGGGGTTACTGCTCACTGTACCTGGGGTTACTACTCACTGTACCTGGGGTTACTGCTCACTGTACCAGGGGTTACTACTCACTGTACCTGGGGTTACTACTCACTGTACCTGGGGTTACTACTCACTGTACCTGGGGTTACTACTCACTGTACCTGGGGTTACTATTCACTGTACCTGGGGTTACTACTCACTGTACCTGGGGTTACTGTTCACTTTACCTGGGTTACTACTCACTGTACCTGGGGTTACTGCTCACTGTACCTGGGGTTATTACTCACTGTACCTGGGGTTACTACTCACTGTACCTGGGGTTACTGCTTACTGTACCTGGGGTTACTACTCACTGTACCTGGGGTTACTACTTACTGTACCTGGGGTTACTACTCACTGTACCTGGGGTTACTACTCACTGTAACTGGGTTACTACTCACTGTAACTGGGTTACTACTCACTGTACCTGGGGTTACTACTCACTGTACCTGGGGTTACTACTCACTGTAACTGGGTTACTACTCACTGTACCTGGGGTTACTACTCTCCGGGGACTGCTAAGCACTGTCTTCCTAGTTTCTCATCTTGTTATATACCTCATAACCACCTCCCATCACCCGTCCTCTCTTTTCGTTTGGAGAGGGGGGGGGGAGCAGGAGAAGAATGGGGCGTTCCTTCCAGGGTGACCTACCCGACCCACGGTGGTTGAGGGTGGGAGGTGATGATCACGGGGAAGGATCAAAACTCCCTTTTCCCACAAGACTCCTGCGGACTGCCTACTCAGACTGGTAGAGGAAGACAACTGAAACGAACTGAAGCACTTCTACGTACTGTAAGACCCCCCTACGGCTTTTGCGCTACCCCATAAATGTAATACATCTCTGACGTTCTCTTTTTCCCCGTTTCTCTTTTAACCCCCATTTTCTTAGTTTCCTTCCTTCTTCTCCTTACACTTTCTCCTCCTACTTTAGCAATCTGTTCCACTTGAGCTGACCTAATCAGCCTCCTGCTGGTGCAGTCGTCGTGGGGCTAATGTGATACATTGCAGTATTGCTCGCACCTCAGGTAATGAGTTGCCAGGGGCATGATGATCAAACACGATGATCAAGGCTCTAGATGCATACCCTGCTAGGCGCCCTTGATGCCAGGGAAGTAGTTATCCTTAACCAGCACAGCTCATAGCACATGCACCCACTCAGCACAGCCTCACCCAGCACAGCCTCGCAGCTACCAGCACAGCCTCACCCAGCACAGCCTCCACCCAGCACAGCCTGCCTCACCCAGCACAGCCTCCCCAACCTCAAGCACAGCCTCCACCCAGCACAGCCTCCACCCAGCACAGCCTCCCCCAGCACAGCCTCCACCCAGCACAGCCTCCCCCAGCACAGCCTCACCCAGCACAGCCTCCACCCAGCACAGCCTCCACCCAGCACAGCCTCCACCCAGCACAGCCTCCACCCAGCACAGCCTCCACCTAGCACAGCCTCCACCCAGCACAGCCTCCACCCAGCACAGCCTCCACCCAGCACAGCCTCCACCCAGCACAGCCTCCACCAGCACAGCTCTCCACTCCAGCACAGCCTCCACCCAGCACAGCCTCCACCCAGCACAGCCTCCACCAGCACAGCCTCCACCACACGCCTCCACCCAGCACAGCCTCCACCCAGCACAGCCTCCCCACCAGCCTCCACCAGCACAGCCTCCACCCAGCACAGCCTCCACCCAGCACAGCCTCCACCAGCACAGCCTCCACCCAGCACAGCTCCCCACCAGCCTACAGCACAGCTCACAGCACAGCTCCACCCAGCACAGCCTCCACCCAGCACAGCCTCACCAGCACAGCTCCACCCAGCACAGCCTCCACCCAGCACAGCCTCCACCCAGCACAGCCTCCACCCAGCACAGCCTCCACCCAGCACAGCCTCCACCCAGCACAGCCTCCACCCAGCACAGCCTCCACCCAGCACAGCCTCCACCCAGCACAGCCTCCACCCAGCACAGCCTCCACCTAGCACAGCCTCCACCCAGCACAGCTCTCCAGCCTCAGCACAGCCTCACCCAGCACAGCTTCCACCCAGCACAGCCTCCACCCAGCACAGCCTCCACCCAGCACAGCCTCCACCCAGCACAGCCTCCACCTAGCACAGCCTCCACCCAGCACAGCCTCCACCCAGCACAGCCTCCACCCAGCACAGCCTCCGCCCAGCACAGCCTCCACCCAGCACAGCCTCCGCCCAGCACAGCCTCCACCCAGCACAGCCTCCACCCAGCACAGCCTCCACCCAAGCACAGAACTCCCCATACCCAGCACAGCCTCCACCCAGCACAGCCTCCACCCAGCACAGCCTGCACCCAGCACAGCCTCCACCCAGCACAGCCTCCGCCCAGCACAGCCTCCACCCAGCACAGCCTCCGCCCAGCACAGCCTCCACCCAGCACAGCCTCCACCCAGCACAGCCTCCACCCAGCACAGCCTCCACCCAGCACAGCCTCCACCTAGCACAGCCTCCACCCAGCACAGCCTCCGCCCAGCACAGCCTCCACCCAGCACAGCCTCCACCCAGCACAGCCTCCACCCAGCACAGCCTCCACCCAGCACAGCCTCCACCCAGCACAGCACAGGAATCCCAGCAGGAGGTCGAAATACACAGATCAATTAATCTCCCGAGTTTCTGTCACCACGTTAGTTATTATTGAACATTGCTAAGTGTTCATTACACTTAAGTTATTCATAAATAAGTTAATTTAGCTACAGGTACACATAAGTATAGTTATGCACTTACAGTTATAGTCAGGTACTTACAGTTATCATACATAGTAAAATACAGAACACTGTGAAATATATCGGATTGACATTATCAACGAACTGTAATAAGAGAAGGTTAGTGATATCACCATAGAACCCGACACCTGACCCAGCTCGCTCAGAGTCAGGTGTCAGGTCAGATGTGAGGTGACATCTCAGCCTTATAAGCCTTCTGCTAACCTATTATTTTCACAGTTCCTTGATAATGTGAGAAATCAAGAAATCGCTTAGAAATTCACTATTTTTTCACAGTGGTTATTTTGCATATTGTGATATCACCTGTTGACTGTGATCTTATTGCATAGTAACATGGGAGAGGAACTCACTAAAGTTCCCCTCACTAAAGTTCCCCCTCACTAAAGTTCCCCCTCACTAAAGTTCCCCCTCACTAAAGTTCCCCCTCACTAAAGTTCCCCCTCACTAAAGTTCCCCCTCACTAAAGTTCCCCCTCACTAAAGTTCCCCCTCACTAAAGTTCCCCTCACTAAAGTTCCCCTCAATAAAGTTCCCTCACTAAAGTTCCCCTCACTAAAGTTCCCCTCACTAAAGTTCCCCTCATAAAGTTCCCCTCACTAAAGTTCCCCTCACTAAAGTTCCCCTCACTAAAGTTCCCTCCTACTAAAGTTCCTCACTAAAGTTCCCTCACTAAAGTTCCCCCTCACTAAAGTTCCCTACTAGTTTCTCACTAAAGTTCCCAATAAAGTTCCTCAATAAAGTTCCCTCACTAAAGTTGCCTCACTAAAGTTCCCTCACTAAAGTTCCCTCACTAAAGTTCCCCTCACTAAAGTTCCTCACTAAAGTTCCCCTCACTAAAGTTCCCTCACTAAGTTCCCTCTGACTAAAGTCTCTCCTCACTAAAGTTCCCCTCACTAAAGTTCCCCTCACTAAAGTTCCCCTCACTAAAGTTCCCCTCACTAAAGTTCCCCTCACTAAAGTTCCTCAATAAAGTTCCCCTCACTAAAGTTCCCCTCACTAAATTTCCCTCATTAAAGTTCCCCTCACTAAAGTTCCCTCACTAAAGTTCCCCTCACTAAAGTTCCCTCACTAAAGTTCCCTCACTAAAGTTCCCTCACTAAAGTTCCCCTCACTAAAGTTCCCCCTCACTAAAGTTCCCCCTCACTAAAGTTCCCCCTCACTAAAGTTCCCCTCACTAAAGTTCCCCCTCACTAAAGTTCCCCTCACTAAAGTTCCTCTCACCGACGCTAGTGAAAATTCTAATAACATACAACAAAAACTCTACGTCAACAACATTAATGGTGTACCATATACCGCCATGTCACATCAAATAAATGTACCGTAATGTTTTAATAACGACGGAAATGAACAAAGAAAATAAAAACAATGAAGAGTTTCCTTCTTCCTGATTGGCTGGACGGAGGCAAGAAATCGTAAGGCCTCTTTTCCCGTGCGCTCATCTGCCCTCTGGGTAATTAATATTTAACCATATGTCATGCTATTCAGCTGTCATAATTCATAGGGAAATCACCCTTAGTGAAATTTTAATTGAAGTCCCTTCCTGTTCTTCAGCTCTGGACCAGAGAGATAAAAAAATGCATCATTCCTCTGTGAAGATCTAATTTTCGAATTATTTTTAACGTGGTTAATTAAGTCTGTTACTTGATCCTTGCATGAGATTAACGAAGTATAGATCTGTATGCAATAAACGAAGGTAACAGTAACTTTGTCTGAGGACTGAAGTCGCCAGGAGACATTCAGTCAATGGAATTGAGACAAATTAGTTTTTTTTTTCGTTACCGATTACAGACTGTCCGTCAACGTTTCTAGTCTTTCTTATCGGCAGCAGAGATGCAAAACATCGTGTGCAGCCCAAGCCTTTATTCCGACAACGTTTCGCGCCACGTGGCGCTTTGACAATGACTTGATAAGACTCTGCATAGAAAAAAAGAAACATTGCTTCGGTAACAGTTTTCTCCCGTCACGCCTTTGGATTCAATTGACTTGTGTTGCTGTGAAGACAGACGCACTCGCACAGAGTTGGTCCACCTGCACAATTAAGGTGTACAATTTATGACAGGTGCTTCTCCGTGAGCCTTGGAAGATATCCGCTAGATTAACAGAGATTAATGAACTATTACCCACCAGGGAGTCGTGACTCAAACATTACACTGATTTATGTGACCGCGTACATCCTGTGTCTGCTACCACCCAAATCATCACGTCTCCTCTTGGACGACCTGGTGCCAAGTGGTGACCTGCTGATGGCGACTACCTGGTGCTGGCGACTGCCTAATTCAGGCGACGACCTACTGCAGGCGACACTATATACCGTATTTCGCGGCTTATTAGATGCATTATTTTTTCCAAGAAATGTCTCCAAAAACCACACTGCGTCCTATAAACTGAAGGTCAGTTACGGGAGCTATAAGTTTGGGGTGTGGGGTTGGGCTGTAGCTCTCCCAGTTGCGTCTGATGCCGAGCCATTGAAACTAAAACAAATCTTATAAGCCACGAAATACTGTAAGTATCGTCAACATTCTTGAAAGGAGCACTGAAGGCCACTGGCTCAGTACTAACCATGGCTGATGTTTTTCCAAGAGAATTATAGACATCTAATAACTTTAATTAATCTAAATGAAATAATATATATATTTAAACTGTAATTATAGCACTTTAGAGACATGGGCCGCCCCAGCAATTATTCTTGTGACATCAACAGGTGCTCAATAGGTAGACAACAGGTATTTAATAGGTTGACAACAGGTAATTAATAGTTAGACAACAGGTAATTAATAGGTTGACAACTGGTAGTTAATAGTTAAACAACAGGTAGTTAACTGGTAGCGGAAGGTGAAGTTTGCGTGATGACATTCGTCAGGAGAGGAACGGCAGTGAGGGGAGGAACATTGGGGAAAGTTCTGGGATGGAACCACCTACCACACTTCCCCATCTCCCCCTCAACATCCTCCTCCTCCCTTCCGTAAATCCCCCGCCTCCCCAACAAGCTACCACCTCCTTCCAAAAGCTTCCCTCCCTCTCTCCCCCACACCCGCTCTTCCTCACGACCCTCCGCACAGCATTATCCTCTCATCTCCTGCCACAGATCTGTATCACGCCGTGGGCGTGGTCGAGGCGTGGGCCTGAATGGGCGGAACTTTAAGGGCAGAACTGGATATTATTCTTTTGGGGTTAAGATAACGACGTGGGGGAACATTAAATTACATCCTAATGTGTTGTTTTGAGAGCTTGGGAGCGGAATATTTACGCTATGCTCTCTCTTGAACCTTCAGACAGATACTGGAGAAGATAAGCTCAATGATTCATTATGATAGTACGTTATACGACGTATTCTCCGTGATCAATGAGCGACTAAATACGTCTTGGTAAACTTACTCCATTTATGCACTTGGAACACCAAGATTTTACCCAGTTCATCACGAGGAAGATGCTGGCTGAACGTATAAATATTAAAAGATGAGGTGAGGAGAGATGCAGGTGCAACAACTGCAGGTCAAGCGCCTGTGTAATTCACCTCAGGTAATCGACCATTACGGCGTCCAGGTGGGTGTGCTGATAGAGCATCACGCTCTTGAAGGTAATTTTCATGCCATGTGCAGCAGCACAGCATACGAGATGGGAGATGTCATGGCCAAGACTTTAGCTGTAATCAATCTAATATGGATAAAATATAGAATTTTAATGAATTATCATTGTTTGAATAGACTCTGCGAAGAGTATTTCGACCTTCAACTGATTCTGAAGAATGAATGCTCTTGGAGGTATTTTAATACAGTGTTGAAAAAAGAAGAAAAATTTCAAAATAGCGTGACTGGAATACACAAATAACCCGCACATAAGATAGAGGAACTTACGACGACGTTTCGGTCCGACTTGAACCATTTACAAAGTCACAAGTCGGAGCGAAACGTCGCCATAAGCTCCTCTCTATGTACGGTTATTTGTGTATTGTGTTGAAACTTATTTGTTAAAATACTGTGTGGGGAAGATTGACTCTGAGGAATTTAGAGCGTACCAGTTGGAATGAAGGGTTTATTGTTTGTCTCGGCCTTTATTATATTTCACGAAGTGATGAACCCCGTGTGGTTCAAGATCACGCAAAGGCTCGATCCTCTTTCCGTTAATGACAACAAATACTTGGGAAGCGACACAGAATGTCAACACGAGGACATTTGAAACATTTCACTCCTGAAACCTTAATCAGTCCAAATGTACATATGGGCAGTAAACAATCTTATGTAGTCGGGAAAGTCTCCGAGCAGCAGTGAGGCTTATGGTAACTCACTGGAAGACTATCTGGCGATACTCTTTGATATTCATGTGGGCTAGCAAGATGGCAGTATAATAACTTTCTACTTTTCACTGCCATAGAAATGAGAGACTTCCAAAAAAATGGCATCTACTAAGATCTGGCTTTGTCATGATCAGCCATTTGTTGGCCCAGTCTATTAGATGTCCTCTCTGTGTCCCTATTGTGCACATATTTGTGTTCGTCGATCCTAGTGGTCAAACTGCATCTTTTCGCAAAGACTACAAGAGATCGCGTAGATCCAGGAAGTAGAAACTGATTGGTGAGTAGTGAGTCGCTTCCTAGTATGCTCCTTGATGCATACGAAAGCCAAAGTAACCATCTGGATGTTGTTCCTAGCCAATCGACCTGTCTTATTGCTGGCTACATTGCCACAAAGGAGGATGCCATAACTTCAGATAGTTTGGTCCTGGGTGTCGAGCTGACGATGGCACTCACCCATCGTCTACAGTCTTGTATGAAGAATCTATGGAAGTGAAGTAACATAAACACTTCAAAAATGTAACCACACTTCACTTAGACTGGAAATGCGAAACACTGTCAGAACGAAATCACAAAATACTAATATTTTGATCTGTGTGACGAGGTGAGAATGGAAGTGTATAAGATCATCTTTGTTGGCTGGTTTCCTGTACACCTTAAGGGATTGAGTATCACTGTCCAGGGACCTTGGAGAAGGAAGTCCGAGAGAGAGGATGGGGGGATTAATTCTGTCATCCTTCTCTGTATGTTCTCCAATGCATTTATATGTCCATTCTGTAACATGGAGACCAGAAATGAGCCGCATAATCGAGTTGACGCTTTACTGTGGTACTATGTAAAGCCTTACTGCCTCAAATGCTTTACTGAATAAGGTCAATCAAAAGGTCAGGCAAAACTTCCCTTTGTGAATCTGTGTTGAGACTCATTAATCATATACTATGCTCATCAGACTGGCTACTAATTAAATCATCTCTTATTGCTTTTAGTAATGCCTACTATTGAGCTCAGTCTTATTGGGTAGTAACCTGAAGTTATGGACTTGTCTCTTGACAGGTAGATAGGTAATGCATCAACTATCTTCCACACTTGACAGGTAGATAGGAAATGCATCAACTATCTTCCACACTTGACAGGTAGATAGGTAATGCATCAACTATCTTCCACACTTGACAGGTAGATAGGAAATGCATCAACTATCTTCTACATGCCCAGCTCGACGCTGGCTCGCAGTGGTATTTTGAAAAGACTCGTCTTTAGCTGCAGTACGTTTGTAGATCTTTGTATAGAAGAAGTAGATCAGTTCATGTATTGAAGATAATTTCATGGCATACACCACCTAGCATAGTTTTAAGAAATGTATTACCAAAAATAACTAAGACATTGTAATGTTGTTGCAAGCCTAACCATCCACTTGACGAGGGAGGGGGAGAGTAAGGTAAAAAGTTCCTTGTTCCTTCATAATGGAAGGACGATTTTTGCTATGAAGAGACGTATGGAAGGCAAGACTTGGCCGTGGGTAGACCAACAGACCTCTCAATTATAGGTGTACCTTTCACTAATCAATTATAGGTGTACCTTTCACTAATCAATTATAGGTGTACCTTTCACTAATCAATTATAGGTGTACCTTTCACTAATCAATTATAGGTGTACCTTTCACTAATCAATTATAGGTGTACCTTTCACTAATCAATTATAGGTATACCTTTCACTAATCAATTATAGGTGTACCTTTCACTAATCAATTATAGGTGTACCATTCACTAATCAATTATAGGTGTACCTTTCACTAATCAATTATAGGTGTACCTTTCACTAATCAATTATAGGTGTACCTTTCACTAATCAATTATAGGTGTACCTTTCACTAATCAATTATAGGTGTACCTTTCACTAATCAATTATAGGTGTACCTTTCACTAATCAATTATAGGTGTACCTTTCACTAATCAATTATAGGTGTACCTTCCGCCAGTATAATTTGCAGTCCCATTTCTCATAATTGGTTAAAAGATCACTGTAATTCACCCCTCCCATCCCCCACCTCTATAACATTACGTTATTTCCCTCCCAGTAACCATTTATAAGTGATATATCTCACCTGGTATTATGCATAACCTTACTTTTGTTATTAGTGTGATAAATAACCGTATTCATTAGTTCATCATTTTTTCCAGTTCAATTTCCCTGTCATTTAAAGTATTCCTTCGGAAGTGGAATGTAGGTCGGTGTAGACAGCTGTATTTCGAGGTGAAGAGGGTAATCTCGCTCCCCTTAACCCCTCGGTATGACTTCTTCCTAAAATATAGTACTGGAGATTATTTTAAGGTATGGGATGCTGGAGATCATTTTTAGACACATAATACTGGAGGTAATTTCAAGACATGTAGTACTGAAGAATTTCATAAATTAACAGTCTGGGTAATACCTTACACACTGCTCCAGTGTGGAAAGATAAGAACAGGCGAAAAATATTGAGAAAGTTGAAGAATGAAGACAACCTCCCGGCCACATCTCTCACAGTTAACCCATTTCTGCAAAAACGAAATTCTCTGATTATACCCTTCACCACCTAATTCCAAATCAGCCGATGCTAATTACACAGCGGTGAACTAATTAACAAATTTGCCGGGAAATATTTGCTCGTGTTATTAAGAGGGTGGAGAGAATTATTTCGGACGCGTACATCAGGACGCTAATGAGGAACCTGCCCTTAGCTCGGCTACAAAACAATTGTGGCGAAAATTCTTCGTATTATTCCCTCGCTACGCAGCTGCGAGGGGCATTAAGCGTTCACCTTTTCCATATGTCTGCCTGGCAGGTGATTTAATGGGACTATATTAAAGGTACCCAGAGGGCGGACAGCACCTTCCCTTGATATACCGCGCCCAAGAACGCACTCTACACCTGCGGTAGTTTGGATTAAAGCCCTCACTCAGGCTGAAACTAAATCCATTGCACAGGGTTCATTATATATATATATATATATATATATATATATATATATATATATATATATATATATATATATATATATATATATATATAATATCTTACGTGAGAGCAGCACTGTAGGGTCTTATGATAATCTTTGCTATTTCCTCTGAGACGTTGAAGCTGTCGCTGCTATTTTGGGTAGCTGAGTCCATATGAGAGAGAAACTTCCGGACACGCCTTCATATGTAGCTCAGATTTTTACATATAAATAAGTTTGAAATCTTTCAGTTCATGAGATGATTACGGGTGTTAAGATGAGCCACGCAGGCGTTGTTTGTGTATTTTTAATGCTCTTTTAGTTATGTGTATTTAAATTTCTTGATGTTTCCCCTACGTAAACATCATGGCAGCCTCCACACGGGAGACTGTAAACAGCGAGGTCACTGTTGTCGAAATTTCCTGTGTTCTTGCTTAGAGCTTTGATGGTATTAGTTGTTTCGTTCTTGCTTAGAGCTTTGATGGTGGTGGTATTAGCTGTTGTCGAATATACAAAAAGTTCTTCAGGAAAGGATAATGTAATTCGGTGAACACGTGACAAATGTAAACACATTCCTCTCCCAGGTATCCCTGACTGCATGTTTACTTTGCACGAAGGTATAAAAAAACGTATAATTATTTTTAGTTTAGTCAGTGTGTTCTGGTGGGGATGGAAATAAAGCGAATATTTACAGTTTGTGGCTTTACGATAAACAATGTATTAATTTTGCTTCTACCACTAAATTGTTCAGTATTTCCCACTTTCTGACTACTCTGAGAATGAATGTGTGAATTAAGAGAGTGTAAGTGTATGTGTGTGTGTGTGGGAGAGAGAGAGAGAGAGAGAGAGAGAGAGAGAGAGAGAGAGAGAGAGAGAGAGATTTCCAATTTGTGAGTGCCACCAGTGCCAGTCTAGTAAACTGGTCACGCCACAGTCAGTTAGTCAGCTAGTTGATAATGAACGCTGGGAGACTTGTATATGTCTCATTTTCCACTCATCATCTTTTCTCATCTCTGGTCCTTCCTTCATTATGTCTCACTGACAATGTTCCGCGTCTCAGACACTTTAATAAATCACTGCTAAAGAGTATCGTGCCCTTGAGGAAGAGGGTCATCGTCATAACGATTCACACACAACACAGGAAATCAGATTCTAAGCTTGGAATTATTAATCAATGTGTCTGGACTCAGCAGTGAGCAAATAATTGGACTAATTGGACTCATGCAATAGATACAACAAAATTAAGTCAGTTGATCAAATGAAACTGCTGGCCCACAGATGGCTTCAACTTCATCCTGTTCCTTACTTGTATGTCACATAACAATAAAAGTGGGCTTTTAAATGAGCTGATGGAGGTAACAGCTCTTAGCTTGTCAATAAAGTTAGGAATCCTTAACTTGTCAATAGCCTGTCAATAAAGTTAGGAATCCTTAACTTGTCAATAGCCTGTCAATAAAGTTAGGAATCCTTAACTTGTCAATAGCCTGTCAATAAAGTTAGGAATCCTTAACTTGTCAATAGCCTGTCAATAAAGTTAGGAATCCTTAACCTAACCTTGTCAAACCCTATATAAAAAAGTTTAGATTTTCTGTCGATGCTTCTAGCTGCGGTGCTGCTGACAGCTATCCTGTGGACCGTAGCACAAGAACATATTGATAAATAAAATGCCTAGGGACTAGGACTATAGGGCTAACAGGAGAATATTTAGGCATTTGCTAATTAAAGAATGAGACACTTGTGAAACATTTTGGAATCTTTATTGAGGAAACGTATCGCCAGCCAGTGGCTTCGTCAGTCCCATACAGAGAAGAACGGTGGAACACGAGGAGAGGAGGAGGAGTTTGAGGTAATCAGTCCCTCAATCTTGAGAAACGTTCCCTCAATAAAGATTCCCAAATGTTGAACAACTGTCTCATTCTTCAACTTGACGGTTTTCCTATTCCATTTACATCGTATTTGCTATTTACAAATTTTCATTCTTTTAAGTAACATGCAAATTTAGGAGACCTTACCCGGAATTACTGGTACGACCTCTAAACGCAATTATACATAACTTAGTCAAAACGGACGGGAAAATAATTAACAGGTCTGGTTATCGGTAATCTAAAGCTCAAAGTTCATAATCGATCAAATATAAACCTTATCGATTATTTGGGTTCATCTCAAGAAGCTCTTGTGGAACAAAGGTTCCAAAGTTACAGTACAACTCTGCTGTTGGTGTTAATTTGCCTCGTGGATCAACAGCAGAATGGAAAACATTCGCAGACGGATGCTAATATTAATCATCTGTATTAAGGATGTTCAATACGAAGAAGCTTGATTTAGAGCACTGTGCTCATACTCTCTTAAAGCAAGACTGATTTAGAGCACAGTGCTCATACTCTCTTAAAGCAAGACAGATTTAGAGCACAGTGCTCATACTCTCTTAAAGCAAGACAGATTTAGAGCACTGTGCTCATACTATCTTAAAGCAAGACTGATTTAGTGCACAGTGCTCATACTCTCTTAAAGCAAGACTGATTTAGAGCACTGTGCTCATACTCTCTTAAAGGAAGATTGACTAAGAGCACAGTGCTCATACTCTCTTAAAGAAAGACTGATTTAGAGCACAGTGCTCATACTCTCTTAAAGCAAGACAGATTTAGAGCACTGTGCTCATACTCTCTTAAAGCAAGACTGATTGAGTGCACAGTGCTCATACTCTCTTAAAGCAAGACAGATTTAGAGCACTGTGCTCATACTCTCTTAAAGGAAGATTGACTAAGAGCACAGTGCTCATACTCTCGTAAAGACGCAGAATGAGGGGTCTTTGTGACTGAAACGAAATATATGCATCAATAAAGGGAATATAAACATGAGGTAATAAAATATCCAGTCAATACGTAACTCACAATTAACGATTCAAGAAATTAATACAGGAAATACAAACAGAAAAAGTCGTTTTAATTGAGTCGTTGAGAAGAGTTATATTTTGTGAAGGATTTAGAACAAGTCAGAAGTGGGAATGGCTGGGCTGTGTAGAAGGTGGATAGCATAGGCCAGTAGGCCTACTGTAATGATCCTCTGTTATGTATACGGGGGTTCGATGGGCCCTGGCCTCCGCTTCTTTGAGGACACATGGGGTGAGTACAGATAGGAAGCGCGTCTGTCTGGCGATCGGCAGACGGAGGTTCGAGCCTACACCCGTCTTGCACTGGGTGACCCACATGAGTTTAGCGCTTAACATGAATTATTTCATATTTTTTACCCCTCTCCTTTGGATCGAACCTAACTGCTTCTCATTTCTTTGACGCTGTATGACCCCGGTGGGTTTAGCGCTTCCCCTAAATATAATGACGATGATGAATGTGTATATATATATATATATATATATATATATATATATATATATATATATATATATATATATATATATATATATATATATAAGCAGGTGCTAGGGTATAAAGAGTTGGTATATATTGCTGGGCATCATAAATCATGAAGGGTACAATGAAGGTGGTAGAGAAAGGGGGGAGGGAGAGGAGGAGCAATCTGTCGCTGCCTCTCATTATGTTAATCTCACCCCTTGTACCTCAGGCGGTCGTAGTACCGTCTTCTGTTTACCTTCCTTTACGACCCTAAGAACCGGGTCTCTTCGTTTACATCGAAGCAGAGAAACCTTTTGAAACTGCATTACTAGGAGACTAACTAGACATTAGTTTAAGCGAAGGAGAGCAGGGTTTTTGTGTATCGTGTTGGTTGTTCTGGGATGGAACGAAGGCTTGAGGAAAGTACCTCAGGAGGTGGGTACGTTCCTTGACCTGCAAGTGATCTCGTTTTCTTCGGAGGGACGACGTACTCGCTGGTGAGTGCCCCGACCTGTCGTCATCTGTCATACTCCACTTGGGATGCCCTTAACTCTACCTTCTATGACCCAGCGTGAGCGTCTCGGGGGGAAAAAATCGAGCCCCAGCAATGAGTAAAAATATGATCTGAGGCGACGGCAGCAGAGGCAGCAGCAGCAGCTGACCTCTGGCATGGTGCTCCTCCCCTCCTACACACACTAACCTCTGATCCCAGCTCCCTCACCACCCCAACACACCACCACCTGCATTCGCACACCCCTCAACATCTATACCTCCAATATTAACATATCTCTATTAACCTCCCCATAAAATGACCAGTCGACTGCTCTTCCCCTCTTCTTATCCTCTTCCTCTTCACCTACTTTCCCCATACTTTGCTCTTCTTGAACCTCCTACACACTATTTGATTACAATTTCCAACCCCGCCCCCACCTCTCTTTTCCTATACAGATCACCAAAACCGGAGAATGGCTGGTGAGGAAGCTCCTATAGGATTCATAGGAGCAGAGTACAGCCAAAATGATTAATCCTATAGGATTCCTCTAATAAAACGAACTGCAGACATGGATTTTCCTGTCGGAGGCCAGATGCGACTTCACCCTGATGCTATGTGAACAATCTTTCCCAACTTTCTCTCACTCCCCTTAATGGCCAGCATAACTAATTCAGGAATCACCGTGATCATTGGACGTTGTATATAATAGGAGGGAGCAGACGCTATTACGATTATTCAGCTTTGTACAGCATCCGAAGAGATAAAATAGATTATTAAGATTAATATTATCATCGTATAGGTCAGATCTTGTGCTACTTGTGTTATATATATATAAGGAAAGATGTTTCATCTGATGTGGTATAGAGAGGCTTCAATTCTCCCTGCGATGTTCACCACCCTGATGCCAAAAACTCAACACTTCTAGTGTAATAGGAATTCAAGCCTATCTGTGAGTCTCCTCTCTCTCTCTCTCTCTCTCTCTCTCTCTCTCTCTCTCTCTCTCTCTCTCTCTCTCTCTCTCTCTCTGATACGTGAGACTGAAAAAATTAAGGATAGATTTCAGAAGCCTCAACACGGAGTACTTCACAACACTTAATTCGCCACCCGTCAGGCCCATCCTGGAGTATGCAGCACCAATATGGAACCCACATTTGAAAAAAACATGTCACAGAGCTGGAAAAAGTGCAAAGGACTGCAAGAAAGTTAGTCTCAAAGGCAAAAGGTGTGAGCTAAGCGAAGAGGATAAAGGAGATAAGCCTGATAACATTAGAGAACAGAAGGACCAGGGTTGACATGATTACGACGTACGAAATACTGCAAGGGATTGACAGGGCGGACGAGGCAAGTCTGTCCGAGAGACGAACACACAACTGGAAGATGAGAACAATGAAGAGTTACAAGAATGTTATAATAATAATATTATTATTATTAATTAATAATACTTATACTAACAGCAACGACAATAATAATAATAATAATAATAATTAATAATAATAATAATAATAATAATAATAATAATAATAATAATAATAATAATAATAATAATAATAATAATAATGATAATTTAATTTCTCTAAGCCATACAATGCTTGCAATAGTTATACATGAATTAGCACACTAGTAAGCCCACACAAACCCACTAATTATGCAGTGCATATCAGCCAACTAATCACAAGGTTTACATGTTGCTTTATTAAACCGAACACAACATATTACGTACGACTTCTGGTGCAGTTAACTACAATTATAAGTACAATAAGAAAGATTACACAGGACAAATGGCCAGTTAGGAAATATTTCTTTAGTCTTGGCGTTGTTTGGAAGTGAAACGATCTAGTCAGGGAAGTGGTAGAGACAGGATTCATACAGAGTTGTAAGACTAGGTATGATAAGGTTCACGCTTCTAGGAAAGAGTGAATCCAGTAGCGGCCAGTGGAGAGGAGGGTTCAGGAACCGAGATTCGACCCCCTCAAAGCACAAATGGATGAGTACATCCAACTCTTCTGTGATGCACTCACCCCTTCTCTGTGATACACTCACCCCCTCTCTGTGATGCACTCACCCCCTCTCTGTGATGCACTCACCCCCTCTCTGTGATACACTCACCCCCTCTCTGTGATGCACTCACCCCCTCTCTGTGATGCACTCACCCCCTCTCTGTGATACACTCACCCCCTCTCTGTGATGCACTCACCCCCTCTCTGTGATACACGCACCCCTCTCTGTGATACACTCACCCCCTCTCTGTGATGCACTCACCCCCTCTCTGTGATGCACTCACCCCCTCTCTGCGATACACTCACCCCTCTCTGTGATACACTCACCCCTCTCTGTGATACACTCCACCTTGATGCCAGAATCTCACATCAGCCCGAGCGTGGAGGGCCTCAAGCACTCTCTGCGATACACTCACCCCTCTCTGTGATACACTCACCCCTCTCTGTGATACACTCACCCCTCTCTGTGATACACTCACCCCTCTCTGTGATACACTCACCCCCTCTCTGTGATACACTCACCCCTCTCTGTGATACACTCACCCCTCTCTGTGATACACTCACCCCTCTCTGTGATACACTCACCCCCTCTCTGTGATACACTCCACCTTGATGCCATAATCTCTCACATCAAGCACTCTCTGTGATACACTCACCCCTTTCTGTGATACACTCACCCCTCTCTGTGATACACTCACCCCTCTCTGTGATACACTCACCCTCATACCCCAAGTACCTTACCTCCACTGATCACTACTCATTGCTTGCTTACACAAACAAAGGCTAAGAAAATACCCAACAACTAATATATTCTGTTATGTCTCATCTTGTTGAGAACGAGAGGAAGGCTGGAAAAAATATATATATATATTATAAAAAAGAAGAAAGTATGACTTGAAATTCATTGTTTACGACTAGCAAATACGGAGTTCAAATGGTCAGGGAAGGGAAATATAACATTTTTTTTATTTATTTTCAGTTGAATTGTATCTTCATCGCTTCTAGGACTTCTGGCCACCATGTACTCACCTAGTTGTGGTTGCAGGGGTCGAGACATAGCTCCTGGCCCCGCCTCTACACTGGCCACTACTGGGTCACTCTCCCTGCGCCATGAGCTTTATCATACCTCTCCTTAAAGCTATGTATGGAACCTGCCTCCACTACATCTCTTCCCAAGCTATTCCACTTCCCGACCACTCTGTGACTGAAGAAATACTTCCTAACATTCCTTTGATTCATCTGAGTCTTCAACTTCCAACTGTGTCCCCTTGTGGCTGTGTCCCATCTTTGGAACATTCTGTCTCTGTCAACCTTGTCAATTCCTCTCAGTATTTTATATGTCGTTATCATGTCCCCCCTATCTCTCCTGTCCTCCAGTGTCGTCAGGTCGATTTCCCTTAACCTCTCCTCGTAGGACATACCCCTTAGCTCCGGGACTAGTCTTGTTGCAAACCTTTGCACTTTCTCTAGCTTCTTCACGTGCTTGGCTAGGTGTGGGTTCCAAACTGGTGCTGCATACTCCAGTATAGGCTTAACGTACACAGTGTACAGGGTCCTGAACGATTCTTTATTAAGATGTCGGAATGCTGTTTATCATAGCGCTGTGTTATCATAGCGTTGTGTTATCATAGCTCTGTGTTATCATAGCGCTGTGTTATCATAGCGTGTGTGTTATCATAGCTCTGTGTTATCATAGCGCTGTGTTATCATAGCGCTGTGTTATCATAGCGCTGTGTTATCATAGCGCTGTGTTATCATAGCTCTGTGTTATCATAACGGTGTGTTATCATAGCGCTGTGTTATCATAGCTCTGTGTTATCATAGCTCTGTGTTATCATAGCGCTGTGTTATCATAGCGGTGTGTTATCATAGCGCTGTGTTATCATAGCGCTGTGTTATCATAGCGCTGTGTTATCATAGCGGTGTGTTATCATAGCACTGTGTTATCATAGCGCTGTGTTATCATAGCGGTGTGTTATCATAGTGCTGTGTTATCATAGCGGTGTGTTATCATAGCGGTGTGTTATCATAGCGCTGTGTTATCATAGCGGTGTGTTATCATAGCACTGTGTTATCATAGCGCTGTGTTATCATAGCGCTGTGTTATCATAGCGCTGTGTTATCATAGCGGTGTGTTATCATAGCGCTGTGTTATCATAGCGCTGTGTTATCATAGCGCTGTGTTATCATAGCGCTGTGTTATCATAGCGCTGTGTTATCATAGCGCTGTGTTAACTTGAACAGCGGCACCACAATGTAGCCACATTCAGGTCGGCTACGCGATGGGTCGAGTACAAATAGGAAGCACATCTGTCTGGCGCTCAGCAGACGGAGGATCGAGCCTCCACCACGTCTTGCACTGACTTGACCCCATGGGTTTAGCGCTTGGCTACTTTATCATAATATAGTGCTTGTTATATCTTCTCAATGCACTGTTGTAGATAAAAGGCGCACATGCACTGAACAAGCCTTTTAACGGGGAAATTGTTTAGCCTCCAGGGGCGAAACGTTTTCTCAATGGCTTGATCCGTGAATATGTGAGAGATGGCCTGGCGATATCGACAAGATGGGCGAAAAGACGCGTACAGTTCAGGACATTTATTAGAGGAAACGTTTCGCCACAAGTGGCTTCCTCAGTCCTAATACAGAGGTAACTAAGAAAAATATATATACTCGTTTTTAGAAGAAGCCACAAGTGGAGAAACGTTTAATAAATGTTCTAAACTGTCCATAAATACCCTTTTCCACAACAGTGAATACATGTTTACCTTCCACTTGGCGGCGCCACCGTACCATCCACATCTAATGTGCTGTTAGATGTTGATGCTCCCTTCTGTTGCTAGGTTACACAAGGAAAGTCGTGTGGTAGATACTGCTTCGCGTAAATCTACTTCGAAGTACTACGTCAGATCACCAGCATCGTTGTCTGGCCTCTGACCAGACCTCTGCTCATCACAGCCTGGTTGATCAGGGGTGATCTGCATACGCTCAAGTTCTCTTCTGAAGAGAGAAGTCTGTAGAGAATGTCCCTTACACTCGAAGGTAAGGTATTACAAAGCCTTGAATCCTTTCTGTATATATTCTGTTAGTGTGCATATTGCACCCCTGTTTTGATTTGGTTTAATTCCTCGTATGTCTACAGGTTATGATAATCTGTTCTAAAAGTCTGTATGTTGAGACAACGTGTTCTAAAAGTCTGTATGTTGAGACAACGTGTTCTAAAAGTCTGTATGTTGAGACAACGTGTTCTAAAAGTCTGTATGTTGAGATAACGTGTTCTAAAAGTCTGTATGTTGAGACAACGTGTTCTAAAAGTCTGTATGTTGAGATAACGTGTAAAAGTCTATATGAGTGAGTTATTTAAGTCACGTGTGACGATAAGTGAATGATAAGTGATGCTGTGCTGTCTTCATCTTCCATCCATCTTGCACAAGTGACAGTACAGAGACCTACCTCTAAGCATCACCTTTCATATCACTGACGGAACAGAAATCCCCGTCCTTCCTTCCTCCTTCTGGCGGCCTTTTGCGTTAGCGACGGTGGGCAGACCATCGTCTTGGGACGACCTTCACCAATGGTAGAATTTATCTCGTGTGTTTTCGTCATGATAGCCTCGTCCCACAGCATAATTTGCAAAACACTTCTTTGAGAGTTTGAAAGCCCCGGTAAGTGCATCAAGTGGTTAGCTAGATTCTCTCCTGTTGTGTGTGTGTGTTTAGGTTTGAGTGTGTGTGCAGGTTTATGTATGTTTGTGGGTGTATGTGAAGATTTGTGTATGTGTGTAGGTTGTTTGTATATGTAGGTTTGTTTGTGTATATAGATTTGTGCGCAAACACGTTTTGTGAATAAAATTGACAATATCACGTCAGTTTTATTCTGCAACAATTCACAACTATACAACAATATCCAGACCGAAGCAATTCACAACTCTAAATTTGGAGAAATAAACTTTTACCCGATGTTTCGGTCCATTCTGGACCATCATCAAATCGCGAGTCTTGAAAACGGTGCAGGACATAACGAAACGTCCCTCACCTGTCTCCTCCACACAAGACACATCCAAGAGGAGCAGAAATGGTGTTGGTCACGACAGCCTTGTCCCTCTTCACATTTCCTTCTACTACATATTCCATGTAGCACCTTCTAACGACATAGGTACTGTTATTCTGCATAGTATACAGTCAACCTTCCCTTAACGACTCAGGTAGGTGACCTGTTGCTATTCTGGCTACATACTACACGTGACTCAGGTAACCTGTGGTCCCTCTGACTACCTATTTTTGAGAAAAATCAGTTACAAAATTCTTATTTCACAAGATTTTATTGCGTAGCAAAAGGCATTTAAGACTAAGGAAGAGGAAGAAGAGGAGTTGACGTGGATAAGGAATAGGAGTAGTCTTGACTAAGCGTTGGTAGGAAAATGATTTATCCTCCTGGGATAAGGACGCATCAGTTGTCTAAATGGATAGGGTGGACAGGAGAAATCCTAAGGGATAAGAGGGGCAGGAGTCGTCCTGAAAGATAGGAGGGATAGGAACAGTCTTGACAAGTGAAGAGTAGGTTGTGAGAAGCATTAACTAAGCGTGGATTAAAGGATAGGAGGGAGAGTAGCCTTAAGTAAGGAATAGGAAGGACAGGACTAGTTCAGAGGGATGTGATGGATAGGATTAATCGCGACTAAGAGATAAAGAACTAGCCTTTACTGAAGAAGAGAGGAATAAGGAGGTTGTTTGGTTTCCAAACTTCAGGAGAAAATTTAGGTAGTGCTGACAACAACGACCTATTGTTAGGTCTTGGGGTTGAGATAAAAAGGTTCTTTCCCATTGTGTTATATTCTATAGGCCATTTATTGCGACAGTTCGCAGTGCGAGCGAAATCTGCGCCCATTGTTTCAGGCTGTGTGTGTGTGTGTGTTTGCTTGCAAGGTCTCAGCTCCTGGACCGGCCTTTTAACTGGACATTAGTTGGTTCACGTCCTTGACAGCTTGCTAGCCCTTTCATACTATTATTGAAGCTATGTGTAGAAGAGGTAGGGGAGGGTGGGAGGGAGGAATGACTGATAAACTTGGGAATGAAGGAAAAACCTGGATAGGTAGATGGAGGAAGGTAGCTCTGGGCAGATGGGAGAGAGCGAGAGGGCGGGAAGATTTGGGCAGGCAGACAGGCAGGCAGGCAGGCAAGCAAGCAGGCAGGCAGGCAGGCAGGCAGATCTGGTCTGGCTTCACCGTTTCTTGTGACCGACTTTAAACAATAGGACGTCATATTGCTTAAGAATATTTGACTGCTCTTGGAGAAGTCGTGAACTGCCGAGGAGACGCTCTTGTGCGCGCTCTCTACACAACTACTCTCACACTCTGCTTTCCAAAAACTGCCTACACACAATGCTTTCTAAAAGACTTTTATACACACTGCTTTCTAAAGGCTTCCTACACTCTGTGCTTTCTAAACGAGTCTATACACACTGCCTTTTCGATGAAGGAATCCTATACACCTTGCCTTCTAAAGGAATATAGATTTTAATGACTGTTTTCTAAATTGTTCCTATTATATCCTGCTTTTTATATATATATATATATATATATATATATATATATATATATATATATATATATATATATATATATATATATATATATATATATATATATATATATATATATATATATATATATATATATATATATATATATATATATATATATATATATATATCAGAAACTCTCCTAACAATGTGTATGCAGTAAATGGTTCGTTGCTTTTACATGATTTTTTTGCATAAAATCTTAATTAGTTGTGTTGACATTATCATCTTTTGCTCCTTAAATTATCTAAGGCTCATAATTACCCCGTTAAGATCCGGGTAGCAGCATTAATTGTATTGCCATCTGCTGGTGATAAGGGAGAATAAAAACTTTATGGAGCACAGATGGAAGTAAAACAAGGCTCACAAATAAAAGATGAGAGTGGGAAAAGCATATTTAGTTTTATTAAAGTGAGAAACACTCTCTCTCCATCAGCTGTTGCTGTTTTGAGTCCGCAGCGAATTTAAATTTCTTACATGTCAGTCACTGGAGCATCGCTTTCACAGAATTTACCTCCCTCGCTCACACGCCCACCTTTGCAAAACACGTTTCGCTCAGTTTTGAGCTTTATTCCATCAGAGAGTAGCATAGAGCGAAACAGTATCCAAATAAGCGCCTGTTCTGAAACGTGTTTATTCATTTCGGGTCCACCTGTTTATTCTTGTAGTCAGGTTGTGCTCCACTCTACATGTATTAATTAGCTGTTAACATATCAGTAAGCTTTGGGCAAACCTAGAATGCTTGAAACTTGATGATAATTGAAACTGGATAATTGCATTCGCAGTTATCATCCAAAACTTAAATGGCCCTCAAAATCAACTAAAATTTGAATGGCCTCAAAATCACCCAAAATTTGAATGGCACTCAAAATCACCCAAAATTTGAATGGCACTCAAAATCAACTAAAATTTGAATGGCACTCAAAATCACCCAAAATTTGAATGGCACTCAAAATCACCCAAAATTTGAATAACACTCAAAAACAACTAAAATTTGAATGGCACTCAAAATCAGCCTAAATTTGAATGACACTCAAAATCACCCAAAATTTGAATGGCACTCAAAATCACCCAAAATTTGAATGGCACTCAAAATCACCCAAAATTTGAATGGCACTCAAAATCACCCAAAATTTTAATGGCACTCAAAATCACCCAAAATTTGAATGACACTCAAAATCGTCATTCAAGAACCTGAAGGCACTCATAGTCATTACCAAAGAATTGAAAAGACTCACAGTCATTATCCTAATCTAGAAAACACGAAGGCTCTTTAAAAATATCATGATAATTACACCTATGTCTAAAGAGATCCGTCAAAACAGGAAAATAATGATTAATAAACATACAAACAAAAAGTACCTGTAATATATAGAATAACTCCACTACTATCAAAATAAGCCATCACCTACCAAAATTCAAGACTGCAGCAGGAAGGTATCAAAGGTCAGGTAGTTAGGTTAGTATTCTTAGCTGAGTGTCGCGTAGAGAGCAGGGGCAAAAACATGGTCAGTTCCAGCCACCACTGACACACAGTCTAGACTCAGGGTACGGCCGACGAACCCTGACACTCAGAATCCCCCAGCCAAACTCTGATGCCAGGAGCTGCCCAGCCTTAGAGAGATGGCGTTACACGATGTTTCGGTCCGTCCTCGACCATCATCAAGTCACAAGCAAGCGAGAAAGTGGGAAGACCAAGAAGAAGCGGGGTCGGAAAGATAGAGGGAAGGAAAACTAGAAAACAGGTCAGGGAATGAAAATGCCAGAAAACATGCGAGTAAAAGTAGTAACAGTAGTGATAGTAGTAGTAGTTGGGGTAGTAGTAGTAGTAGTAGCAGTAGCAGCAATATGTAATGAGTACTAAATTTTTCAGCCAAGTTATTTCGACTTTACTTCCTCAAGATCCTTCCATTCAATACAAAAATCGCAACCAAGACAACAAAACAACAGTGTAAGACATCCAAAGAAATAACAACATAGACTCAGATAACAAGAGCATAGCCTGAATACTTTCCACTCTATAGGATATAACTTGCATTATCAAAATGGCCTAATTCTTGCTCACATGTTTTAATATTCAATCCACGTGAAAACACCTGTGGCTAGAGAAAGCTTAGGGACGACAGATGGAAATCTTCTAAGAGGACATTCGTTGCATGGCGAGGCTAAAATTGTTGATTAAAACTCATCAGATTGGAAAGTCAGATGGTGTTTGGAGAGAGAAGAACCTGTTGGTATACACTCAGTGTCCAGACGATACATACAGTACACAGAACAATATGATGGTACAACTATTGGGGAACAAGATGGTACAACTACTGGGAGCAACAAGATGGTACAACTATGAAGCAACACAATGGTACAACTATTGTAGAACAACAGGATAGTACAACTATTGTGCAGCAACAAGATGGTACAATTATTAAAAGCGACCAGATGGTACATAAGAAAGAGAGCGGTCACCTGAGCGCTGGTCCAGCTGGCCCTTAGTGACCAGTGTCAACCTGGCTACCGGGCGATTTATGTTCACAGGACAGGAATGTCGCCCTCTCTTGACCCCTGACCACACTGGTCGTTGTTGCTGGTGCTGCCTAGGTCTCTTGACCCCCGACCACACTGGTCGTTGTTGCTGGTGCTGCCTAGGTCTCTTGACTCCCGACCACACTGGTCGTTGTTGCTGGTGCTGCCTAGGTCTTTTGGCACAACGTTCAATAGTTTGTTGCAGGTTCGTTGATACTACCATGCTGGTAGTTACCCTTGAACGACTTGCTATCCCTTCCTCCTAACCACTAATCCATTCACCACCATCTCCCACGACTCTCCCTTGAAAACCCAGCCTCTTCAACCACCACCAGCCTCGTCAAAACCAATGCATAATCATATCTTGATCCCTCAACTGAGGCTTCCCAGCTCAAGTTGACAGATTTTCTCAACTCGTATATGCATTCCATCGTGTGTGATGGAATACGACACTGGAAACACTACTAGCTTTTCTATCGACAACTTTCCTACCATTGTCTACGTCCTGTCTAACCATCGTCTATCCGGTGTTTTATATATTGTCTATCGTCTATTCATTGATTGTCTGTCTATCCACATGTCTTAGCGGTCCAAATCCCTCATAGGAAAATATTACATTCATGGAAAGTGGTAAATACATAAAGGGGTCATACAATGCATGGGGAATAGAAGGTAATTAGGTACGATCCAGGACAGAGGATATCCTTACTTCAAGAGCTCTGCACCACCTGTATATCCAAGCTTACTTAAAACAAAATAACCAAGGTGCCTTAATGCCGGTGAGGGGCTCTTGATTCAACGAACTGGACATAGCCTTCCTTTCCTTGGATTAAGCCTGTTTGCCTCCCATTTTTCCCTGCAGGTGCTGTACTGAATCCATGGGTTTAGCGTTCCCCAACAAATGTAAAAAAAAAAAATTCTCCTAAAAAACCCCACGAAATTATTTCCCCCAGAGAGCCAGGCACGACCAGTACACTGCTGCCCTCTACCAGCCTCTCGTGTCCTGCTCAGGCATCTCCCGGTCCCTACCCTCGAACATACAATTTTATTATTGATGGTTTACCGTGGGATTTAATCGGCTTTAGTTTTCTCCATGACGTTAATTTCTAGTTTAGTTCCAGTTTCAATGATTTTTTTTTTTCATCTTGATAGAAATCTCATTCTAAGTGATGCTTCAGGAGATTCGAACAGGGGTCAGTTAAATGACGGTGCACTGCTCTACCACTGAGCCAGCATCGCTCTAATTATTAGAGCGATGCTGGTTGTTAGCAACCTATTAGAGTCTAATAGGTTGTTAACCAACCAGCCACATTGTAGTTACTGAAGACTTGCAGAGGCCACCTAGGTTTCGTTTTAGCAACCCACGGTGGTCCAACAAAAACAAGCTCTTGTCCCCTTCAGGGATGAACTATTAAAACCAAGTTCGAATCTCCGAAAAAAAACTGTGGATTGTTACAAGCGTCTACGGTGTAAAAGTTAATAGATGACGAAAAGAAACGAAAGTGTGCCAGGAGTAGTGCTTCAGAGCAACAACTTGTCTTTTTGTTGTCCATGGTTATTCTGTAGATAATGCTGACGTTGGCCCGGAGTTGACTAACTATTGGGTGGTCCCGTGGAAGTGCAGGGGCTGCATTCCAGCGGCAAATCCGATAAACATGTGGATTGTTACGAACAGCTAATATGTTTTCATAGTTCATGTGCTATGACCAGGCCCAACATCTACAACCCACATGGTGCTGGTCAGCAAGGTGGTGTTGCTGATCACAGGGACTAGAGACCCGCCTCAGTGTGGAGCGATCCAGAGAGGAAACGCCTGCTGCGTCTTGGCCTCCCGACCGGCGTCCCAAGAGCTCGAGGACCTCCCAATTAAAATCTACAAACTTAGCAAGTTGGTTCATGTATTTCTAACACAACTTACCATTGCGGTAAGGGGAATGTCAGCAGTGATGTAGTGGAGGTCAGGAATCATCATGCTTTAAGACGAGGATATCATAAAGCTCATGATCAAAAAGACCGTGTAGTGAAAAGGGCTAGGACTGAGCTCGACTACACATTAGTGAGCATATAGTACATACTTAAGACATTGTAAATAAATTCATTAGAAATACAGATGTAATACTGCCTAATTCTGAGCATACATCTAACTATATGGTTTCAGCTACCACGTAGGGAAAAGCTTTTCACTCTAAACTTATCAACTAGAGCTCGCTTCAATGTGTTTCAGCTACCACGTAGGCGAAACGTTTCTACTCTAAACTTATCCAACTGTTCCACATGTGTCTTACTCCTCTACGCAAATATACAATGATTGCTTCAACAAATACACAAAGCCAGGATTAAGTGATATTTAAGTAATACACATTTCTACATTTCGATAGGCTAATTGCCGTTTCGACCTCAAAGAACGGGAACTTTACGAAAATATACACGGATTATTTCAACAGTTACCCTACCGCTATTACCTCTACTTCTCCTCTTCCTTCTTCCTCTCTTTGTTCCTACTTTGTACCCCTCTTCTGTATATACTGGCACCCTCACCTTCGTGTGTTAGTGTGACTTGTAAATGGTCCAAGTCGGACCGAAACGTCGTCAAAAACCTCTCTATGTGAGGATTAGTTGTGTATAGTTACGAAGGGTCTGTGTATATGGGATCAGATTCCTAACACGTTACTTTTTACGCTCCATTATAGGCTCAAAGATAATTTTAAGATCTAACTCCACATAGTAGGCTGACAACAAATAGTATAAGCCTTGTACAGACATTAACCCATTATGCTCTGTATAATCAGGGTCTCTCTGCATGTCCACCCAAATGTCATTCACCTTTGTACAAACATTGTATTATACTGAAATAAAGTATTATTATAAATATTATTATTATGGAATCGCTGGCTATTACATTTATCGCACTTCGGACAGTACATTGATATTTATTTGGCTTTATTCTTTAATTTCTTTTACTTTGTGTGTGTGTGTGTGTGTGTGTGTGTGTGTGTGTGTGTGTGTGTGTGATGTCACACGCATTATTTACTACAACAAACAAAACTAAGAAAAGATCTGTTTGTGTCACTAGGGTCACTGAGGATGCTGTGCTCCTAGCAACTAACCACCAAGTACTGTTTGAGCCCTGAAAGGGAGAGAGAGAGAGAGATTAAAGTCAACTCTCAGTGTATGTACACACTGAGAGGTTCACCTCGGTCAATAAAACCACACGGTATTAAGACATGGAGTAAGGACCCTCCACTCGTCCTGCTCAGTTCAAGGGTCGGTGACTAGTTTAATTTTAGTCTTGTATTAATGTATATTTTTCAAGGTATTATTTTGCCAACATTAGGCGATGGTTTTCTGGTTTCTGTTTATTACATACAATTATGTTCTCAGTAAAACAAATTTGTTAAGTGTATTGTATGGATAAGTAATGAGGAAGATACGTTGAGAGACAAGTTAGAGAAAATAGCGACAGTCGATGCTTACTGCAGAAGACTGGTTGCTTTGTTTATACCAGTCAGCCAGAGCACACCGGTGAGCTCAGGGAATGTGGCAGTCCTCATTCCTAGCCATTACTGGGCAAAACATTTGGGTATGTGGCTACTCTCATCATCGGCCACTACACAGTATGGACGACTATATCTGGCTACATATATTAAATGCAACAACTCCGCTTTAATGTGTGTGTGTGTGTTTGTGTGTGTGTGTGTGTGTGTGTGTGTGTGTATACGTCAGCTACTAACTCATCTCTGGACACCTTCACAAAACGCTCTTCATGAAAAAGAGTAAATATCAGTACAGTGTTAGAGTGGAACATTAAAAGAGGCCAAGTTATGTTTGAACTTTCAAACAATGACTCCGAGTTTCACTTTCATCTGCCTGAAACAAAGTAAACAATTTCTTGCTGTCTTTGTGACACTACGTGAAGTTCAGCTGACAATGTATAACATAGACAATAATTTATGTAATTACAGACTTACAGAACACCAAAACAGAACGCCCACTGCAGATGTAAATGCAAAAACGATACAGTTCTTCAAGAACCTCGTGGATAAGTACTTGGTAAACATGATATCTCTCTCATACCACGCTTCTTATATGCGTCGTAATCGTAGGTACCACTGATAACTACATTCCCAAACAATTCTTAACAGCGATCGCTTGTGGAGAAAAGTCCATTAAAATCCTCAGATCATATTCGATTTTTGAGAGAGCGAAGTCTTTAAAAGCCCCATAGAATAAGTGACCTGGCCAGGTCTCTACTGACTCTGCTCCTTCGAGTGGATGAACGGGGGTGAGGGGAATAAAAAGGGTATTATTATCGTCCCTGCCCGTGTGTGACCAGCGATCACAGATCACATCAACGACAACATGCCAGGAGTGAACGGAAGCCAGAGGGATGGAGGTTAGTAAAGGGTTTGGAGTCCCGTCGTGAGAGCAGCAACCTTGATCACTTCAGGATAGCTAGGATGGCTAGTAAGGAAGGCTAGGGTCGTTAAGGAGTCCAGGGTGGTTATACAAGTTAGGGAGACCAGAGTAGTTGTGCAGATTAAGGAGGCCAGGGTGGGAATGCAAGTTAGGGAGGTGAATGTAACTCTCGCTATGTTCCCTGTGTCAGTCCCATCCTGATTCTGGACAGAAATTAAATTACCTTTATTTTCTAGTAGCAAGTTACTTTCTGAAGTATCGTGAGACCGCCAAAAGGAGTGTGTATAGACACCGTGAATATGTATTTGTCCTCCAAGGTACTGACGACAGTACAGTCACTTTAAAAAGTGCAATACTTAAAAAGCGCATTGAAGGTTCGGATGGTGTGAAAATGTTTGAACAGCGAGTTGACGGTATGAACAGTGTGTTAAGTGCTTTGAACAGTGTGTTAAGTGCTTTGAACAGTGTGTTAAGTGCTTTGAACAGTGTGTTAAGTGCTTTGAACAGTGTGTTAAGTGCTTTGAACAGTGTGTTAAGTGCTTTGAACAGTGTGTTAAGTGCTTTGAACAGTGTGTTAAGTGCTTTGAACAGTGTGTTAAGTGCTTTGAACAGTGTGTTAAGTGCTTTGAACAGTGTGTTAAGTGCTTTGAACAGTGTGTTAAGTGCTTTGAACAGTGTGTTAAGTGCTTTGAACAGTGTGTTAAGTGCTTTGAACAGTGTGTTAAGTGCTTTGAACAGTGTGTTAAGTGCTTTGAACATGTGTTAAGTGTGAACAGTGTGTTAAGTGATTTGAACAGTGTGTTAAGTGTTTGAACAGTGTGTTAAGTGATTTGAACAGTTGTTAACAGTAAGTGCTTTGAACAGTGTGTTAAGTGCTTTGAACAGTTGTTAAGTGTTTGAACAGTGTGTTAAGTGTTTGAACAGTGTGTTAAGTGATTTGAACAGTGTGTTAAGTGATTTGAACAGTGTGTTAAGTGATTTGAACAGTGTGTTAAGTGCTTTGAACAGTGTGTTAAGTGCTTTGAACAGTGTGTTAAGTGCTTTGAACAGTGTGTTAAGTGCTTTGAACAGTGTGTTAAGGTTTGAACAGTGGTTAAGTGACGTGGAGTTTGAACAGTGTGTTAAGTGTTTGAACAGTGTGTTAAGTGCTTTGAACAGTGTGTTAAGTGCTTTGAACAGTGTGTTAAGTGCTTTGAACAGTGTGTTAAGTGCTTTGAACAGTGTGTTAAGTGCTTTGAACAGTGTGTTCACATGTGTGCTTTGAACAGTGTGTTACAGTGCATCTTGAACAGTGTGTTAAGTGCTTTGAACAGTGTGTTAAGTGCTTTGAACAGTGTGTTAAGTGCTTTGAACAGTGTGTTAAGTGCTTTGAACAGAGTGTGTTAAGTGCTTTGAACAGTGTGTTAAGTGCTTTGAACAGTGTGTTAAGTGCTTTGAACAGTGTGTTAAGTGCTTTGAACAGTGTGTTAAGTGCTTTGAACAGTGTGTTAAGTGCTTTGAACAGTGTGTTAAGTGCTTTGAACAGTGTGTTAAGTGCTTTGAACAGTGTGTTAAGTGCTTTGAACAGTGTGTTAATGCTTTGAACAGTGTACTTTGAACAGTGTGTTAAGTGCTTTGAACAGTGTGTTAAGTGCTTTGAACAGTGTGTTAAGTGCTTTGAACAGTGTGTTAAGTGGCGTTTGAACAGTGTGTTAAGTGCTTTGAACAGTGTGTTAAGTGCTTTGAACAGTGTAAAAAGTGGTAAGGTTTGAACAGTGTGTTAGTGCGACATTTTAAGCAAAGGGAGTTTGGAGGTAAGGAACAGTGTTGTCAGGGCTTTTAAGCAACGTGTGGGAGAGGTGCTGTGGGCGGTGGGTGGGTGACTGGAGGTGATGTGGGCGCGGTGCCCCGCCCACCTTGACCTGAATGGAGCACCCTTCACCGACTCGGTTTTGGTCACTCTTGAAGAAGAGATCAGTCTCAGGTCAGTCTCAGGTCAGCCTCAGGTCAGTCTCAGGTCAGCCTCAGGTCACCCTTCCCCTTCTCCTCGCATCCACAACTCATCCGGCAACCGATCTTTACCACGAAATTTTTTTTGACGTGTTTTTTAACATTGAATTCGTAAAGACGTCCAGTCTTTCAACTTACGATTTGTGTACTTGAAGTTAGAGATATTTAAATAATAAAAAAAAAAACATTATAGTGACTGGAATACACAAATAAAAAAAACATATTTTAAGCCACAGATAAGGAGTCTATTAAAAAAAACCGCCTTTAATGCGTCTATTAAAGTTGCATAAAAATAAAATTCAAAATTCTAATTCGAACATTTATCACTGACGGTGTGAGAATGGGCCACGTCCGGGGTCACGGTATAACCAAGTAGTACCCGGAACCAACCCAAATTGTGTGTGGGTTTTTTAGAGAGAAGTTATGCTTAGTTTGAATGTAAGAAGATCATAAGATTTACGGGTCATCTTAAGTGTTCACCAGCCATCTTAAAGTGTTCACCAGCCATCTTATGTGTTCACCAGCCATCTTAAATTTGATTTAGGTCATCCTTAAGTGTTCACCAGCCATCTTAAAGTGTTCACCAGCCATCTTTATAAGTGTTCACCAGCCATCTTAGTGTTCACCAGCCATCTTATGTGTTCAGCAGCCATCTTAAAGTGTTCACCAGCCATCTTATGTGTTCACCAGCCATCTTATGTGTTCAGCAGCCATCTTATGTGTTCAGCAGCCATCTTATGTGTTCACCAGCCATCTTATGTGTTCATTAGCCATCTTAATGTGTTCACCAGCCATCTTAAAGTGTTCACCAGCCATCTTAAAGTGTTCATCACCCATCTTAAAGTGTTCACCACCCATCTTAAAGTGTTCACCACCCATCTTAAAGTGTTCACCAGCCATCTTAAGTGTTCACCAGCCATCTTAAGTGTTCATAAAATAAGGAAAAGTAAACAATTGTGTCAAAGAACACAACCTTTAACATGTTCTCCACTAGTGTACAAAAAGTGTTACCCGCCTCTGAAACGTGTCACCCAGCATGCTTGAAACAGTGTTATGTCCCGCCTCTGAAAAAGTGTTCACCAGCCTGAAACAGTGTTCCCGCTGCTGGAAAATAGTGTACCACTGCTGAAGACAAACATGTTACTGCACTCATGGAAAACAGTGTTACCTCGCTGCTGGAAAACAGTGTTACCTCGCTGCTGAAAACAGTGTTACCCCGCTGCTGGAAAACAGTGTTACCTCGCTGCTGGAAAACAGTGTTACCTCGCTGCTGGAAAACAGTGTTACCACGCTGATGGAAAACACTGGGAGAGGAAGGGAGGAAAGAGATGAATGAATCGATGGAGGTATGGAAGAAGAGGGTGAATAAGTGATGGATGGATGAGAGAAAGTGGAATAAGAGAAAGGATATATAGATGAAGTGATGGCTAGAGAGAAGAAAGTGATGGAAAGGGTAGACCAGGAATGAGTGAAAATGAAAGGGAATGAGGGAAGGAGGAAGAGGGAAATGAAGGGAAGGGATAGGACGGGGGGTTGTCAGAAGCTCGTCTAAAAGTCAGCCCCGTGAAATTCCGTCTATGAATTGTCACCAGTGGCTGGGTATTGGAGGGAGCAACCTGGCAACTTTTCCCATCATGACGTCTGCTATTGTCGCTATCCCAGATATGTGCTGAGGTGAGCTCGGCTCCTGTCAATATTGGAAATCAATGGTTCATACTCGCATTTTGGGTCTTATTTCTTATTTTTTGGGGGAGGGGAAGGAGGACGTGTGTAATCAGGCAGGAGGAGTTTGGCAACATTGTTCCCGAACTGGAGTTTGCGTATGTGCGTAATGTGTGTGTGTTTGTGTTTACAAGTCTATCCACGCAATCATTACCATTAAATTTTTTCTGCATTTGCAATTAAAACGTTTACTTAACATTCTAATCTCTTAGTATTTCATTAATTTGCTTTATTTATTTGGCCAATTCTCAAAAAAAAGGCCATCGCTGCTTTCAAGATCACATCACAGTAAATTCCTGATGCTGCACCAATTCGGCCGGATATCACAACATTCCGATAAGCTGCATTCTTCCACAGATCTTATCGTTGGTATACCCACAGATGAGTGTCTTTCTTGGTTCTTCTCACACCGGGAATGCAAAGGTTGGCTTGGGGCGTGGAATTTATGGAGCCAGTGTAGTAGTGCCTTTGCTTGCCTGGGATGAGTGACATCTCACCACGAGGCGGGCCAAAACGACATGGGTTCGAATCCTCGGCTAGTCACAGTGTTGTCATTGATATATATATATATATATATATATATATATATATATATATATATATATATATATATATATATATATATATATTCAGCAGTAGGTCAAGCTGACTGTTGTTACACGAAGTCTTGTAAACTAGCTCCCGTTGGAGTGACTCTCCAGAGACGCAGACTCTCTGAGGAACATCGTTCGTCTCTCTGAAAACATTAGCTCGACCATCTCGACAGGCACTTCTTTCAAGATGTTTACTCGACACGCCAAGATGTTCAGCTTGAGTAATTCTGCGGGGCATTAATTGATACCTCTTTTTCCCCTTTATTTATTTATTTTATTTCTGTAATTCTTTATTCCCGGTTATTAGCAAGTTTGGTTTACACTCATATTTTGATTGGAATTTCATTAACAGCATTTTAATTCTTAATATCTGACGAATTTGAAAAGCTATGCCATTTTTTTTGCGAATTCTTGTTGCGTTTGCAATGTCTTAAAAAAAAAAAATATCTGTAACAATTGCTTCAATTTTTTTTTATTTAACTCTTAAAGAAACTGAATATTTTTTTAAATTACTTAGTCTACGAAAAGTTTTTTTGCCAGACGTCGTTACTTGGTAGTATCGGTACTGCGGTATCGGTGAGGGAGAAGACCCGATACACGTCACAGACCTCAGAGCTAAACAGTTTTAACTTTTCAATATTTAATATAACTTCGTCTAAGTTTGAAACGCCAGTTGAAACACTAGTTTGAAACACTAGTTTGAAACACTAGTTTGAAACACTAGTTGAAACACTAGTTGAAACGCTAGTTGAAACACTAGTTGAAACACTAATTGAAACACTAGTTGAAACAATAATTGAAACACTAGTTGAAATATTAGTTGAAACACTAGTTGAAACACTAATTGAAACACTAGTTGAAACATTAGTTGAAACACTAGTTGAAACACTAATTGAAACACTAGTTGAAACACTAATTGAAACACTAGTTGAAACATTAGTTGAACACTAGTTGAAACACTAATTGAAACACTAGTTGAAACATTAGTTGAAACACTAGTTGAAACACTAATTGAAACACTAGTTGAAACATTAGTTGAAACACTAGTTGAAACACTAATTGAAACACTAATTGAAACACTAGTTGAAACACTAATTGAAACACTAGTTGAAACATTAGTTGAAACACTAGTTGAAACACTAATTTAAACACTAGTTGAAACATTAGTTGAAACACTAGTTGAAACACTAATTGAAACACTAGTTGAAACATTAGTTGAAACACTAGTTGAAACACTAGTTTGAAACTAGTTGAAACACTAGTTGAAACATTAGTTGAAACACTAGTTTGAAACACTAGTTGATACACTAGTTTGAAACTAGTTGAAACACTAGTTGAAACATTAGTTGAAACGCTTGTTGAAACGCTAGTTGAAACACTAGTTTGAAACTAGTTGAAACACTAGTTGAAACGCTAGTTGAAACACTAGTTGAAACTAGTTGAAACACTAGTTTGAAACTATTTGAAACACTAGTTGACACACTAGTTGAAACTAGTTGAAACACTAGTTGAAACTAGTTGAAACACTAGTTGAAACGCTAGTTGAAACACTAGTTGAAACTAGTTGAAACACTAGTTTGAAACTAGTTGAAACACTAGTTGAAACACTAGTTTGAAACACTAGTTGAAACACTAGTTGAAACTAGTTGAAACACTAGTTGAAACACTAGTTGAAACACTAGTTGAAACACTAGTTTGAAACACTAGTTGAAACACTAGTTGAAACTAGTTGAAACACTAGTTTGAAACTAGTTGAAACACTAGTTGAAACACTAGTTGAAACTAGTTGAAACACTAGTTGAAACACTAGTTGAAACACTAGTTGAAACACTAGTTTGAAACACTAGTTGAAACTAGTTGAAACACTAGTTTGAAACTAGTTGAAACACTAGTTGAAACACGTTGAAACACTAGTTGAAACACTAGTTGAAACACTAGTTGAAACACTAGTTGAAACACTAGTTTGAAACACTAGTTTGAAACACTAGTTGAAACACTAGTTGAAACACTAGTTTGAAACACTAGTTGAAACACTAGTTGAAACACTAGTTTGAAACACTAGTTTGAAACACTAGTTGAAACTAGTTGAAACACTAGTTTGAAACACTAGTTAAAACTACAACTTTGAGCACAAGGTACCAGCACATACCACTGGTGCAGGAAACTTGCCTTAGTTGTCGTACACCAGTGTTGAGGACGGTCCTATGAGGTCCTATGAGGTCCTATGAGGTCCTATGAGGTCCTATGAAGTCCTATGAGGTCCTACGAGGTCCTATGAGGCCGCCTTGTGTTGCAGCGAAATGAAAACAAGTTGAAGGAACTGAAGAGACAGAAAAGAAATCAGATAACCGGTTAAAAATCACCCTTCGCGAGTACATAATAATAATAATAATAATAATAATAATAATAATAATAATAATAATAATAATAATAATAATAATAATCCACAGCATTTTAACCCATTTATTTTTTTGTTTACAGAAGGTTAATTGGCTCTAATTTTGGATAATTGACTGTAATAAAAAACAAATTTTAATTGGTGGAATAAACAGAGTCAGGATAAATACTTATCCTTGCAGTGAAGTTAAGAAAATAGTGAAGACTAAGAAGCAAGGTAAAGACGTGTCTGATACCTGTACAGGTAACACTGATACCAAGCAAGAAGGCTGACACTGGTGCCAAGAGTTATATTGATACCAAGGAAGACAGCTAACACTGGTACTGCGTCTGTAGACGACCCCGCTTTAAGACGAGTCTGTGTAACGTTACTTGACGAGGTAACGCTTGGCTGCGTAGAAGTGAGGGGGGGGGGGAGGAGAGAGTAGTACCTGTATGCTGAGCTTAGTACTTGCGTGCTGAGCCGGGTACTTGCGTGCTGAGCCGGGTACTTGCGTGCTGAGCCGGGTACTTGCGTGCTGAGCCCAGTATTTGCGTGGTGAGCTCAAATCTTTTGTGCTGAACTCAGTCTCTGATCCACCACGAGGCCTGGTCACAGACCGGGCCGCGGGGGCGTTGACCCCCGAAACCCTCTCCAGGTATACTCCAGGTATCACCTACTCCTCCACTTACCACCTCCACCTACCCTTCAGCTCACCACAGGTTCCTCCCCCTACCCCTCCACTAACCACTTACCACCACCACCATCACCACCACCCCCTCCACTCACCACCCCAACCACCAGTGTTCCTACCAAGAGAGAGAATCCCTTCCACGCTCCACTGCACTTCCCGACCTACCCCTTCCATCACAACCCTCCCCCACCACCAACACATACACCTCCACCCATCACTGACTCCTATCACCTTCCCCTCCACTAAATTCCACCACCTCTTCTCCACTGCCTCTACCACCACTGCCTCTACCACCACTGCCTCTACCACCACTGCCTCTACCACCACTGCCTCTACCACCACTGCCTCTACCACCACTACCTCTACCACCACTGCCTCTACCACCACTGCCTCTACCACCACTGCCTCTACCACCACTGCCTCTACCACCACTGCCTATCACCACTGCCTCTACCACCACCATCATCCTTTGCACCCAACATTTATACATCAACCCCTACCTTTCCACCCCCTACCTTTCCACCCCTTACCTTTCCACCCCCTACCTTTCCACCCCTACCTTTCCACCCCCTACCTTTCCTACACTTCCTCTCCCTTACCCCTGACCAAAAGCACCTTCCCTTTCTAATCTTCTGGTTGTGAGTTGCTGAATTCGTGCATACTCAACTAGATGTGTGTGTGCGTGTGTATGTACTCACCTATTTGTGGTTACAGGGGTCAATTCGTAGCTCCTGGCCCCGCCTGTTCGCTGGTCGTTACTAGGTCCACTCTCTCTCCCTGCTCCAAGAGCTTTGTGTGTGTGTATGTGTGTGTGTGTGTGTATGTATGTGTGTGTGTATGTGTGTGTGTGTGTATGTATGTGTGTGTGTATGTATGTGTGTGTGTGTGTACGTTCTTACGTAGTCTTAGCTATGTGTTTACTCACCTAGTAGTATTCATAAACTCATTCACTCACCTAGTAGTATTCATCAACTCATCCACTCACCTAGTAGTATTCATCAACTCATTCTAGTAGTATTCATCACTCATTCACTCACCAGTATTCATCAACTCATCCACTCACCTAGTAGTATTCATCAACTCATCCACTCACCTAGTAGTATTCATCAACTCATCCACTCACCTAGTAGTATTCATCAACTCATCCACTCACCTAGTAGTACTCATCAACTCATCCACTCACCTGTGTCCCCTCTTACTGTGTCTTACCCTCATCAGTGCTCTCGTCTCTTCCATTACCATAAAGACAGCTTAGTGTAGCTACCAAGTACTTTACAACTGGTCTGAGCAGCTTAACTCTTCCCAAGCAACAAGCAAACCTGAACACCCAGTATTCAAATCTGCCCTACTCAATGCATTTCACTGTTGATATCTGCCTCTTTTTGTGTGTGTGTGCCCCAGTCTTTTTTAGTCTCACGAGTATTTTATTTTCCTCTTCACTTCCATTAACCTGTCCGTACATTCGCTAATTGTCCTTAATAGTCGCCAAGCATGGTGATTAAGTTACACCTTACTGGGAAAGATATCGCTAATGAATCGTGTTATCTTTCTCCCCGACATCAGTTCGTGACCCTTGGAGAAGAGGAGGAGGAGGAGAGAGAGAGAGCATCTCTCTGGGAAAGGTCGAGACGAGAGGAACTGGAGATGACTCGTCTTCTTGCCCCTCACATCAGCTCTGACCACCATCTCCTGCTCTCATTTCCCACAGCTCAACAAGTGTTGGCAAAAACTTGGCCAAGCGTCACACACCTGGGACCCGTCAGCAACACAAGTGGCTCACTTTAGCTGTGTGTGTGTGTGTGTGTGTACTCACCTAGTTGTGGTTGCAGGGGTCGATTCATAGCTCCTGGCCCCGCCTCTTCACTGGCCGCTACTGGGTCACTCTCCCTACGCCATGAGCTTTATCATACCTCTTCTTAAAGCTATGTATGGAACATGCCTCCACTACATCGCTTCCCAAACTATTTCACTTCCCGACCACTCTGTGACTGAAGAAATACTTCCTAACATCCCTGTGATTCATCCGAGTCTTCAACTTCCAACTGTGTCCCCTTGTTGCTGTGTCCCATCTCTGGAACATTCTGTCTCTGTCCACCTTGTCAATTCCTCTCAGTATCTTATATGTCGTTATCATGTCTTCCCTATCTCTCCTGTCCTCCAGTGTCGTCAGGTCGATTTCCTTAACCTCTCCTCGTAGGACATACCCCTTAGCTCCGGGACTAGTCTTGTTGCAAACCTTTTCACTTTTTCTAGCTTCTTTACGTGCTTGGCTAGATGTGGGTTCCAAACTGGTGCTGCATACTCCAGTATGGGCCTAACGTACACAGTGTACAGGGTCCTGAACGATTCTTTATTAAGATGTCGGAATGCTGTTCTTAGGTTTGCTAGGCGCCCATATGCTGCAGCAGTTATTTGGTTGATGTGCGCCTCAGGAGATGTGCCTGGTGTTAACTCACCCAAGATCTTTTCCTTGATTGAGGTTTGTAGTCTCTGGCCCCTAGACTGTACTCCGTCTGCGGTCTTCTTTGCCCTTCCTCAATCTTCATGACATTGCACTTGGTGGGGTTGAACTCCAGGAGCCAGTTGCTGGACCACTCTTGCAGCCTGTCCAGATCCCTTTGTAGTTCTGCCTGGTCCTCGTCCGATTGAATTCTTCTCATCAACTTCACATCATCTGCAAACAGGGACACTTCCGGAGTCTATTCCTTCCGTCATGTCATTCACAAATACCAGAAACAGCACCGGTCCTAGGACTGACCCCTGTGGAGTGTGTGTGTGTGTGTGTCTGTGTGTGTGTGTGTGTGTCCGTTTTTGAAGGTTATTTCGAAGCTTGCCAATGCATCGTGCGACGCCTCCTGTACTGAAACTCAAGAATTATTTCTTGACTTTCCTAAGGCTCTTTTGAGTCTTCAGCTTTCATCTCTGCCCTCTTGTGCCCGTTTCCCGCCACTTGAACAGGCGTTCCCTGTCCGCCCTATCAGTTCTTCGATCTTGCTAATCGTGGTTGTGGAAGATGTGTGGATGAAATGTGGTGTATATTGTGTTCATAGAAACTCACGCACATTGATGGATAAAACTGACACTTTAAGAAGGAACTACGCAGGGCTCCTCCCTATCTCTCTCTCTGGGGCTCCTCTCAGTCTCTTTTTAGGGCTCCTCCTTCTTTTCTTGGGGCTCCTCCCTGTCTCTATTTAGGGCTCCTCCCTTTCCTCCCGGGGTTATTCCATCTGGGCTTCTCCCTTCCCTTAAGGACTCCTAGCACTTACTTAGGGCTCCTTCCTCAGAGTCGGCTCCCATAAGGGCTCCACCAACTGGGGCTCAGTAGGCTTCTCTCACTTCCCTGTGGGCTCCTCCCCATTAGCCCAGGGTTCCTTCCCTGGGAGTGCCTCCTCCAGGGGCTGGGAATCGCCTCCAGAATGCTGCAAATCGTTAAGATTCGCATCGAGTTGGTCCGCATGGCTGAGCTGAGACTCAGGTGATGATGGCAGCGATAACCTGAGCCTGATTTATGGTGGTGCTTCCCCTGTGGTGGTGCTTCCCCAGGGGTGGTGTTTCCCCAGTTGTGGTGCTTCCCTGAGATTGGTGGTACTTCCCCTCGAGGCTGTGTTGGTGTTCTCCCTGTGGTGGTGTCTATCCTGTGGTGGTGCCTCCCCTTTGGTGGTGCCTTCCCTGTGGTGGTGCCTCCCTGTGGTGTCGCCTATCTAGTGGGCTGTTGCATGGGGGACGGGAAGTGATACGAGGCGTTGAGAAGCCTAAGGATAAATTTATAGAATTTTCGTTGGAGCCTATTAGCCATTATCTAAGTGGGAGTAGAAGAGAAGGTGAAGTGGAGGCTGGAAGAGCCTCTCATAGGCTCTGGAGGCTGGAAGAGCCTCTCATAGGCTCTGGAGGCTGGAAGAGCCTCTCATAGGCTCTGGAGGCTGGAAGAGCCTCTCATAGGCTCTGGAGGCTGGAAGGGCCTCTCATAGGCTCTGGAGGCTGGAAGGGCCTCTCATAGGCTCTGGAGGCTGGAAGGGCCTCTCATAGGCTCTGGAGGCTGGAAGAGCCTCTCATAGGCTCTGGAGGCTGGAAGCCTCTCATAGGCTCTGGAGGCTGGAAGGGCCTCTCATAGGCTCTGGAGGCTGGAAGGCCTCTCATGGCTCTGAGGCTGGGGCCTCATAGGCTCTGGAGGCTGGAAGGGCCTCTCATAGGCTCTGGAGGCTGGAAGGGCCTCTCATAGGCTCTGGAGGCTGGAAGGGCCTCTCATAGGCTCTGGAGGCTGGAAGGGCCTCTCATAGCTCTGAGGCTGAAGGGCCTCTCATAGGCTCTGGAGGCTGGAAGGGCCTCTCATAGGCTCTGGAGGCTGGAAGGGCCTCTCATAGGCTCTAGAGGCTGGAAGGGCCTCTCATAGGCTCTGGAGGCTGGAGTGAGAAGTGGCTATTACCTGGAATTAAAGAGACTGTACTCATCTGTTTGTGGTTACAGGGGTTGATTCACAGCTCCTGGTTTCTTAAAGCTATATATGGATCCTGCCTCCACTACTCTCTAGATTGTTCCACTTCCTGACAACTGTGTGTGTGTGTGTGTGTGTGTGTGTGTGTGTGTGTGTGTGTGTGTGTGTTACCATTTTGTCCTAGGCACATGTCGATTAGACACTTGGCCTGTTGTATGTGTGTGTGTGTGTACTCATCTAATTGTCGTTGCAGGGGTCGAGTCATAGCTTCTGGCACCGCCTCTTTGCTGGTCGCTACTAGGTCTCTCATTCCCTGCTCCGTGAGCTTTATCATACCTCTTCTTAAAGCTATGTATGGATCCTGCCTCCACTACATCACTTTCTAGACTATTTCACTTTCTGACAACTCTGTGACTGAAGAAATATTTCCTAACATTCCTGTGATTCATCTGAGTCTTCAACTTCCAACTCTGTCCCCTTGTTGCTGTGTCCCATCTCTGGAACATTCTGTCTCTGTCAACCTTGTCAATTCCTCTCAGTATATTATATGTCGTTATCATGTGTGTGTGTGTGTGTGTGTGTGTGTGTGTGTGTGTGTTTATTTGTTTTGGATTATTGGTTCTCTTTATTTCAAATAATTAATAACTTTAGGCATATCTTACATTTATTATATATTTTCTTTGTATATATCAGGACATATCACGTAGTGTCTACAATACGTGTCTTAAGTATAAGTATGGGAAGGGGCAGGGAAGGGTGATGGGAGAGGGTGATGGGAGAGGGTGATGGTGGGAGAGGGTGCTCAAGAGGGTGAGAGGGAGGACCAGCAGAGTGAGAGAGGCAGGGAAGGATGATGGAGAAGGAGGGAGTGGTAAGAGAGGGGTGAGGAGGAGAAAGAGAGGGAGGGGGAGGAGAGGGAAGAGTGGGAGGAAGCGAAGGGTGGGAAGTGTGGGAGTGGGCGGGGGTCTATATAGGTCATGGATAGCAAATGATAGGGAAGGGTAGTGGGTTAATGTGGGCGGCAGTGGGTGGATGCAGGAGGGGTGTGTAGGAAAGGACGCTCGAATGGGCGGTAGTTGACAGACGTGGGTGGGGCAGGTGAGAGAGGGCGTGGGCGGCCAGCGCTAGCTAGGTAACGGTGAACGGCAGTAGGAGAGAAAGTAATTAGTATAGATCAAACACATTAATTAGGTGAACCACAGCAGGTGCCCTCTTATTTACCTACGTCGTGCACAGTCACTGGACCGACTCTGGACCAAGTTACTGCGCCGAATTACTGGACCAAGTTAATGGACCAAGTTACTGGACCAAGTTACTGGACCAAGTTACTGGACCAAGTTACTGGACCAAGTTAATGGACCAAGTTACTGAACCAAGTTATGAACCAGAGTTACTACTAATTATCTTCCTCTCCTATGACCCATATGGGTTTACTGCATTTTTATGCAATGTCATTGACAATTATATATATAGATATATATATATATATATATATATATATATATATATATATTATATATATATTATATATATATATATATATATATATATATATATATACAAATATGATGTTAATATTATATTATTTTATTATTATTAATTATTATTATATTGTATTATTGCTAGTATCTTTGATTATCAATTATTATATAAGGAAGAACTAAAACATGGGATTATCAGCACTCAGAAAATGAGCAAACCGATTTGATCAGGAAAGGCAGCATCAGCGATCCACTGTATGAAGAAGCAAGAATTGGTAGCAGCGGCGATGTAGTGGAGAGAGAGAGAGAGAGAGAGAGAGAGAGAGAGAGGTGGGTAAGTCACGGCGGCCTCACGCACCTCCTGGGTACGTCTGTACATGCCCAGGGGCCACGGTGGGGACGAGGCGGTGAAAGCCTTGTGGTCAGGGGGGGTAAAGAGGAGGGGGATAAATGGGGAAAATGACGGGGGAAGGGGATGATTATTTGTGGGGAGTGTAGAACCCAGTGTTCCGGAATGGTACTCTGCGGAGCTCTGTTTAGAAAGCTTAAGGAGCTGTTAGTTATCTATAGTTAGTTTCATGGGGGTCACCGCCCCCCAAAGCCCGGAGCCCGGTCTAAGAGAAGCGGGGGACGTAGATAAGAACATAAGAACGTTCTTCTTATAATGTTCTCCAATTAATTTATATCCATTCTGTACCATGGGACCAGAACTGAGCTGCATAATCTAAGTGACTTCTTAGTAAGGATATGTTGAACTGTACAATAACCTCTGGACTCCTGTTACTTATACTTCTTGCCTAACCTAACTTAACCTAACCTAACCTAACCTAACCCTATCGACTACTCGAGGGTCACTAAGGCTGCACATAACTTGTACACAAGGATACGTCAGTTCCTTGTATAGTGAATATAGTAAACAGTAAGTGTTATGTACACAGAGAGATGCACACCTCTCGTTGTGTATACAGAGAGATATACACACCTCTCGTTGTGTATACTCAGAGAGAAACACCTCTCTGCATACGCACAGATACTTATTCTTCAGTTTACGTAACCTCGAAGTCCCCTGAAACGGTATACGTAACCTCCTGTATTTTGCTACTTGCTTGGGGTTACACTACTGTTACGGTCTTGGTGTACTTTTTGCTTTGTATTAATTTAACTGAATCGCTTCTAAATTTTGCAATTGTTGTTGCATAGACATCCCACCTGCAGGAGCTCATCTGACGTGTAAAATATTCCATTTGTAAGCCAGTTTTTCCTGCAGTCATATTTACACCCTTCTCCAGGTAGCGTGTGTGTGTACTCACCTATTTGTGGTTGCAGGGGTCGATTCACATCCCCTGGCCCAGCCCCTTCGGTGGTCGCTACTAGATACACTCTCCCTGCTCCAGGAGATTTATCGTTCCTCTTCTTAAAGCTATGTATTGACTCTGCCTCCACTACATCACTCTCCAGATTGTTCCACTTCCTGACAACTCTATGACTAAAGAAATACTTCCTAACATTGTGTGTGTGTGATGAATATTTGCCTTTATATGTTACACTTATTGATACTCGCCAAATTCTGGTTACGTGAGCTGAGCCTTAACTTTGATCCTCGAGTTCACTGGTTTCCATCCTTGTGGACTATCATACCCATTCTGAAAGCTGCGTGTGATTGTTCTGTTCTTTTCTAAGGATTACCTGTTACCATCACTCGTCGAAGGTATTGCAGATGATTTTGATTGTTATAAATGTTGATTGTGAGCCAAAATGATGTGTTTAATGTTTGTTCTTTAGAATGCTGATGAGAGTCACGTGAAGAGTTCTGTTATATACCAAGGATTCTAAATTGCCGTAACGAGGGTCTTAGCCTCTGAAGTGAAACTCTCAGCTGCTGGAAAGTTTCTCCCAACTGCTGGAACTTGTCTCTAGCTGCTGGACTGAGACAACTGCTGGAATAGTTCTCATTTGATGGATCGAGGAGACTGAGCTGATGGAACTAGACTCTCAGGTGCTGGGACTCAGTACCTGAGACTCTTAGTGCTGAAACGAGGCTCTGAACGTCTGGAATGACTCTCTAAACTGCTGGAATATACACGAGCAAAATCTCACGAAACAAAATAGAAAAGATATGGAGGGCGAAAAAATCAGTAGGAAAATGTGTGAAAATCGCCGTGAGAATTTAAAATCAGGTGTCGGTGACCGGGACTACAGATGTCAAGGAGATATCGTTGTGTTTATGGACGACGACGTGCTGCTGGAGCACCTTTTGAGCCCTCTGGAACCCGTTTGCAGTTACCACCGCTGCATTAACCACTGGAGGGAAAACTTTCCACATGACACACCGCCCACTTGGTGCGAGTATTTTGTGCCGTCACACACAGGAGAGTATCTCCTGACACGGGTCTTCAGTGTCTATAAGTATCCACTAAGTTGAACAGCCGTTTGTAAAATGAGATATCATTTTTATTTTTTAGGTTGAAACTTTGTGGATGTGAAGGACCTTAGAATGGCCAACGGCTTCATTTCTCTTTAGCTTATGTTTCTAGCCCCTACCAATATGTGAGCAGAAATAAACAGTAATATCCCTGGTACTGGACCAGCTCACTAACGTGCTTTAGAGTCCTCAACATCAACTCTATATGAAAATATCTATTAGAACGAAAGAGTCCTCACAAGATATATATATATTTTAAAGTCAATAAGTGTTACATCATTTATCTCATCGCCTTGTTGACGTCTCCCAGCTCAGAATAATATATATTATTACCCATGTGTGCAATCCATCCAGTACGGGACATCTCGTAGACTAGGATAAGTGAGCACTGCTGATGTACTCAATATTGTCATATAAAAAATATAACTAGAAGAAATTTTATACTTTTGATGGAGAGAAAGAGTTTGACCCACTCAGGTCAAGGATGGGTTTAAAATGACGCCCCCTCAGTTAAGGAAAGGGTTTAAAGAACGCCTCTCAGTTCAGGGAAGGGTTTAAAGTGACCCCCTCATGTCAGGGAAGGGTTCAGGTTCTTGGCGTGTGATGTCCTGTGGACAGTTCACAGCTTAAATCACTATGATTTGCGAGTCATAAATCACAGCCATCGGAGCTCAGTGCTGGGTCACACCAGCAAGATGGATGTGGGTGGCTTTCCCCTAGTTTGTCACGGAGGTTAATGACGGGCTGGGCAATAACAGGTCATCAGAGCGAGTGTAGCGCACGGTGATTATTTCAGCCCCAGAGTACGGTGAGAGGGCCATTGTTTTCTCTCCTACTGCTATTGTGGCGAGGTGATGGTGATGTATCTCCCACTAGCACCCTCTTAAGACGCTCATGCCTTTGTTACCAGCATCTTCAGGAGATAACACACCAGCGAGTCGCTCGCCCCGGTGCATGCGCACGGAACAATCTTCGCCAGGAGACGGTCTTCACCCTCACCCGTAATTGCTTAGTCGTCACCCGCTCTCCTTCAGGCAACGCATGCATGAGATAGGTTCGAGATGGTTGTATAATGAAGACTCATCTTTCGGCTTTGATTTGTACGCGATGAAGTGTAACAGAAGTGACATATTCTCTTCGGACTCGAGGCTCCGGGAAAAGAAGCGTCGGAATCGAGCTCTGGGCACGTCAATGCTGTGGGCTGGACGCTGGCTACCTCAGGTACCGGAGAAATGACTTCCATTATCTATTTTTTTTATACGTTCCTCCTGACTTACTCTTTTGTTTAGGCAATAAGACGACACGAGGTATGAAACCTTCTCATTTTAAGGTGTGGGGGAATATTCATGACGCCATTGATACGACGCTAGTGAGGAGAATTTGCATATAAAGTAAGAATGGTACAGAAAATAACCTGACAGTGACACTTAATCTTTCCTCGAGTTCCAAGCTTGTAAAAACAAAAACTTACGTACACTACAAAAAAAAGTGAAAAAAGAGAGAGAAATCATCCATGCAAGATATCTCATGCAAATGTTGCCTTGGTATGTGGGAATCATACTGAGTGTTGATTTATGCGTGTTATCAAGAGTGTTATCAGAATAGCTGATAAGCAGATCACAGAATCCTCGGGTGCCACTGGATGGGACCACATCCGTCACAGGATGGTCATGCATGAAGTACCACCAACCTCATGATGTCTGAGTTATGAGGCCAGAAATATTCAGCCTTTCTTTTTTATTTTTGAACTCGTCGCTCCTAGGTCTTGCAGACTATATATATATATTGTATAAACTTTTCGTCAACACTACGATGACTCCTCAGCAGATCGTTCGTACTTTATAACGTTGCATTCACAACTACGTCGCGACTTTATAATGATCCAGGACGGACCGAAACGTCGTTCTAAAGTTTCCTCTGCAATTTGTGGGTTAGCTGTGAATTGCACTAAATGTAGCCTTAAATTCTGGTGGCCCCCTTTACATGTAAAGGCTATCTGATTCCCTCTCGTGAACCATTCGTTCCACATGGCTGTACAATCTTAGTGGTCGTTTATCCACTTACTCATTCTGAATATTTCCCTACTTTACTCACCCTTTCTTGTGTTAATATTTCTCTCTCTCTCTCTCTCTCTCTCTCTCTCTCTCTCTCTCTCTCTCTCTTCTTTCTTTTTTGTCAACTTTCTTATTACATATAAATTTTGTAATGTATTCAGCTTTTATGATTATATTACTTATGTATTTAAGATACATAATTTACTGTCATTTGGTAAGAAGAGATGTGATAAGCAATTTGCTCTTTATGGCTATGGAAAGATGTGTGTCTGGTGACCCATTGTGCCTGGTGACCCATTGTGCCTGGTGACCCATTGTGCCTGGTGACACATTGTGCCTGGTGACACATTGGGCCTGGTGACACATTGGGCCTGGTGACCCATTGTGCCTGGTGACCCATTGTGCCTGCTGACACATATGTCCTGGTGACACATTGTGCCTGGTGAACTGTGCCTGGTGACCCATTGTGCTGGGACACTGTTGCCTGTACATTGTGCCTGGTGACACATTGTGCCTGATGACCCATTGTGCCTGGTGACACATTGTGCCTGGTGACACATTGGGCCTGGTGACACATTGGGCCTGGTGACCCATTGTGCCTGGTGACACATTGTGCCTGGTGACACATTGTGCCTGGTGACACATTGGGCCTGGTGACCCATTGTGCCTGGTGACACATTGTGCCTGGTGACACATTGTGCCTGGTGACACATTGTGCCTGGTGACACATTGTGCCTGGTGACACATTGTGCCTGGTGACACTGTCTTCCAAATACTGTCAACAATATTCTTGCATCTCTCTGTACTTCATATATCTTCCTAGTTCAACTGTCCTCTGAAATGTGATTCTAAATTCTGAACTTGGGAATGTTTGTCACTTTATATTCCCGACCTTATTTGTTTTGTAAATATTTATACCACGTATAATATTAATGATTAGAATCGTAGTCATGGGAATATCTATTCCCTTACTAGACACAGAACACCTGGGTTAATTCAAGGAAGGGAAGGTTAACTCCAGTTCCTCTGGTCAGGAACATTTCGCCAGCATCAGTAGTCCTTGTATTGACCTATCACACACACAGGCAGGATTCATACATAGCTTTAAGAAGAGGTATGATAAAGCTCATGGAGCAGGAAGAGTGATCTAGTAGCGACCAGTGAAGAGGCGGGGACAGGAGCTGTGAATCGACCCCTGCAACCACAACTAGGTGAGTATACACACACACACAAGGGACGGGCAGGTGTCACTCAGTGCCTGCCTGACCTGACCTCGCCCGGGGGTCAACCATCATTACTTTCATCTCACTCACTGACCCAACCATTAACATGACCCCCCCCCACTCCTCTGCAGCGACATTACACAACCAAAGAATTCTTCTCTCGGACTTCCTCTTCCTTTTTCGTCTTCCCGCACCTCCTCCTCCTCTTCTAATTCTTTTCCCTTCACCTCTTCCTCTACATCATCGCTCTCACGACTCTTATCTCACATAGGAATTGTTTCCTCTTGTCTTTATAATCTTGTAGACAATGTTTTCAAGACTTGAAATATCCTGTTTTCTTTGTCTTCACATCCTTTCCCTTATCTCAGTATCCCAGTGTCCCCCTTCTCTCAGTATCCCAGTATTCCCTTTCTCTCAGCATCCCAGTGTCCCCCTTCTCTCAGTATCCCAGTGTTCCCTTTCTCTCAGCATCCCAGTGTCCCCTTCTCACAGCATCCCAGTGTCCCCCTTCTCACAGCATCCCAGTATTTCCCTTCTCACAGCATCCCAGTATTCCCCTTCTCACAGCATCCCTGTTCATCTCAATGCCAAGAATATTATCGACTTAATCTCTAACTTCTCCCTCTTCCCTCATCCTACACGACATCAACAGAACAAAAAAGTGACAATACCATCAATCGAACAATGACCATTAACTGGTCACACAGAAGCGAGAAGTTAAGGGAGCCAGTATCTATACAGACCGAAACGTCGTCATAAGTTTCGCTCTCAGATATGCAGGTTGTTTAACTGCCTGAACACCTTCCAAGAGATGCAAGTCAGGTTTTTTTTTTTTTTGCATATTAAAAAGGTCGTCCGTACCCTCTTCTTAGTGTCTATCATGTGGATTAGTTATGATTTCTCTCTTTTTTTTTCCATCGTTTCTCCCATCTCTGCTCATTGTTTATTGTGGCATTCGGGTGCTCTCTTATTTTATTGATTAAAGTGTCCATATGTTCTCTCTCTCTCTCTCTCTCTCTCTCTCTCTCTCTCTCTCTCTCTCTCTCTCTCTCTCCAATATGACTATAGACTCCAAGGGTCATGCGCAGAAATAATGTAAATACACTTGAGACTTGCTGGGAAGTAAGTGGCACCTGACTTCTACTCAGAGGTCGGGTGTTTGATCCTCAGCAGGTCTGACGATATATATATATATATATATATATATATATATATATATATATATATATATCGTGCCGAATATGTAAAACTGGTCAATTAGCAAGAACTCGTTTAAAATTATGTCCATTCAAAAAAAAAAATTGTACATTTAAAGATATATTTTTTTTCCATTAATGTTAATATAAAAATTAATGATTTTGTACCAAAAGAACCTTAGGAAACTTAACTAACCTTATTACAACAAGCGCAATTTAATTAAGCCTAATCCAACTAAATGTATTTTATATAATTTTTCACTAATTTAATAATAAACACAATGAAATATATTTTTTTCGTTAAGTTCAGAATGATTTTTGCGAAATTATTGCATACACAAATTTTCGCTTGCCTTATTCGGCAAGAAGACCGTTGCTATTTCAGCCAAAATCGCAAGTTTTACCTATTCGGCACGACATATATATAATATTTCATATGATTAGTAAAATGCTCTTTCTGAATTAGGAACATAACTCACTCCTCAATCCCTCCTCCCTCCCTCCCTCAATCCCTCCATCCCTCCCTCTCCCTCTCTCCCTCTCTCTTAAATCTCCCTTTATAATCATTGATCGCTTAATTCCTCCTGGTCCTCCTCTTCGTCTTGTTTATTGCCCGAGAATCTGTTAATTGTGTCGTTAACTAGGCTAACGAGGCAATTACAGCTGGAGGGCCAGAAGAATGGTAATGGAGATTCGAGGACCCCGCAACGACCAGTAGCGGGAGACGACTCGTCGTCCCGCTGGAACGACCTAATTAGTAATTGTCGTACCGGTAGTTTAACCTCCTAACAACCTTGTTTAATACGCTTCGAGGATTACTAGCCTTATGCTCGAAGAGAAGCGTTAAGCCCGTACGGGGGAGTATACAGCGAGGGATGGAAGAGCACAATTCTCGATATCAAGAGCCAATCAAAAGAATTAATATTTCAGCCCCAATGTATGAAGGTGGTGAACGACGCTCTGATTATAATATATTTATATGAAGGATAAACCATTGTTGGTCATTCAGCGCAGAGAATGTTGGAGGCTCGATCTCCGGTCCGCTAAGAGCGAAACAAAGCACCTCTACTCTTACAGCAAGATCTTCCTCAAATTTAGCAATTGTCAACTTTTTGGGCATGACTTACTTCCATTAATAGGCCCTGCCCACCTGTAATCACGCCTTCACCTGCTTCCTCTACGACTGTGGAAAAGCACACTTTTATACAGTTCAGATATTTATATATATATATATATATATATATATATATATATATATATATATATATATATATATATATATATATATATATATTTATTTATTTATTTCTATATATATTATTATATATAATATTATATATACTCTTTTCGTTGCTAAATGTGTGATGCATCTTATGGGCTTGACGTGCTTCAACTACTAGGCCTCGCCCACATGTGACCATGTCCTCAACTGCTGCACCTCACCAATGGCTTCATAATAAAAGCCTCAATCCTCACGCTTCTGTATTAGACTCAGTACAACCACCAACGGTTGAACACGTGTGTTATTTATCAACCTGTCGGTATCAAACCTATACACAAATAACCTGTACATAGAAGAGAGAGGAGCTTACGACGACGTTTCGCTCCGACTTGACCATTTACAACAGTGTAAATGGTCCAAGTCGGACCGAAACGCCGTCAAAAGTTTCTCTATCGTATATGCGGGTTATTTGTCCCACCCGCGGTATTGTGCCTTTCTGTTCTTGATCAAACCTGTGATCTGGGAATCGCTACTCTTACTGCTAGGCTGCTGATCTTAGCGTCTATCGGAAAAAGAGATGGAATGTAGCACAGTGAAACAGAGCGAATGAGCTCTTGATTCCGTAAAATTATACGACTGATCTATTATCCTGAATCAGTCATTCGCTTTATTCAATTACAAACAATATCCGGAGATGTGTATCACGGAGTCTTCCCCCTCATCAGTAAACATTGACTTCTTTCCAAGTGGTGTGTCCAGGAGCCGAGTGACCAGCGTCACTCCAGTAGTGGTCCAAGTGACCAGCGTCACTCCAGTAGTGGTCCAAGTGACCAGCGTCACTCCAGTAGTGGTCCAAGTGACCAGCGTCACTCCAGTAGTGGTCCAAGTGACCAGCGTCACTCCAGTAGTGGTCCAAGTGACCAGCGTCACTCCAGTAGTGGTCCAAGTGACCAGCGTCACTCCAGTAGTGGTCCAAGTGACCAGCGTCACTCCAGTAGTGGTCCAAGTGAACAGCGTCTATCCAGTAGTGGTCCAAGTGACCAGCGTCACTCCAGTAATGATCCAAGTGACCAGCGTCACTCCAGTAGAGGAGGTCCCAGTGACCAGCAGGTCACTCCAGTAGTGGTCCAAGTGACCAGCGTCACTCCAGTAGTGGTCCAAGTGACCAGCGTCACTCCAGTAGTGGTCCAAGTGACCAGCGTCACTCCAGTAGTGGTCCAAGTGACCAGCGTCACTCCAGTAGTGGTCCAAGTGACCAGCGTCACTCCAGTAGTGGTCCAAGTGACCAGCGTCACTCCAGTAGTGGACCAGCTTTACTCTTAGGGTAAGCGAGTAGCTTGGCCCCTCGCTCGCCTCTCCAAGGATGATCCCTACTAAGTACTTTTCCAATATTACGTCGGACGAGGGCGACACCCAGACAATTTCATGGTTAGAAGCGCAGCTCCGGGTTCGAGGTGGCCAAGCCAAAAAAGGTCTTCCAGATCTCCGTGTTAACCAAAAATGCTGAGTTTATTGTCACAGGTAGTAAGAAAAAGTACTGAATTCAGAGCAAAAAGTAATGAAAAGTACTGAATTCACAGCACCAAGTAGTAAAAAGTACTGAATTCGGTTCTCCAAGTTAGCAAAAGCTACTGGATTCCTAGTTCTACGTAGCACAGAGTATTGAATTCACTATTCGGATTATTTTATGTAAATACTGGAAGCCTAGTTAATGAAAGAGATTAGATCCTTTGAAGTTACAACAGTACGGGACTAGAACTGTTAATGTCCCAACAGTGCGGGGAGCAAGCCCCTTCGACGCCCCAACAGTTAGGGACTACTGAACCCCTTCTAACATCAACAATAAGAGACTACTAGACCCCATAACGTAAACAGTAAGAGACTACCAGATCCCCTAACGCCAACAATAAGGGACTGAGAACCAGAGTTACTAGACTCTGCTCCAACCACAACCAAAAACACCCTAGTTACGTAATTATACATATAGAAAGTGTCGGCTCGTGCGAGGCATATTAAGTGTCTGCATAATTATCTTCGCTCTTAACGCGTCAAGGAAACCTGAACTGCTGTACCTAACGAAGCTTTGTTTTGCTGGGGAAGTCCGCAGAGTGCTTTCTCGATTTAAAGTCAAAGAGGAAGTGTGTTCCAAAGATGGGGCTGTCGGCGAGGAGGTCAGATAAAGTAAGCACGTTACGGTGGTAACGATAACAGCGAAGAAAAGACGCAGCATATCCAGAGTGTACAAATAGTTATTAAACCATAACCATTACTTTTAAAGGGGTGGAGGGGTAAGCCAGCACAAGGGCTCAGTCAGATGACCAAAAGCTCCAGCTGCGGGAAATTATATGGTAAGGCCACCGCCAGGAAACACTTGTCCTGTTTCCTGACCAATCTTACCTAACCTAAGACGTAGTTTGCTAAACTCTTTTTTACTGGGACTACATTTCGCTCTGTGTAGAGCTTTTTAAGCTCTAAAGGAGGGAAACGTTATCCCAATAAAAGCAAGAGCTTGAAAGTGTCTTTTCTTTACAATTCATTTTTTCTAGTGTTTGGGGTGTTGGTATGCGACGATTGTTGTTTCTTTCTCTCACACTTAGTTATCAGTATTTTATCTTAATTGTTCGTTTCTCTGTAATGCTATCTGGTCACAGACCGGGCCGCGGGGGCGTTGACCCCCGGAACTGTCTCCAGGTAAACTCCAGGTAAGCTCCAGGCTCTTCTGCTCGCAAGAAGGTAGGTGACTCTCTTTTCTCTCTCTCACACACAATATATTCATATATTTATTTCATTACTGGCTTTGTTTGGACGCTTGTTTAGATATAACAAACCCCTTTTAATCTATAAATTCATCGCTTTCCCTTATCTAACTCCACTATAAAGAAAACATTCCCTTTCTCCACCCTAAAGTTCCCTCACCCTCATATAGCCAAATATATCTATCACATTTCCTTTCCTCCCTATATAAATCTCCCATATCATTTGCAACCCCTCTATCCTCCCTCGGCCTTTCCCCAAAAATTGAGCTTCCCCTCTCCTATATAATTCAACTCTCCTTTCATTTATCCCTTTTTAAAGAGCCAAACCTTCCCTACTCCAAACCCTTCCGTTACACCCTATTCCCCCTCTTCTTTATACCCTTCCCCGTGCAGTCTACCTTCCTTTCTATATACCGCCTGCCTTCCCCCACCTATAATATAACTCCCTGTAGAATGCAAATGTTGTGGCAAGTGCAGCTTATTAAGCTGTCAGACGTAAGTACCTCTCTTTTAAAGTGCACTATACGAGTATAATACAAATCCACCATCTTGAAGTCATCATAGCCAGCTAGAAGCACGGTTAGCTATATAGTCTTCTAGGGTGAGTCAAATCCCCCTAGTGCTGCTGTGGTTAACTAGGGGCTGCGGCCTTCTGATGTTTCAGAGAGAGTTGGTGGCCTGGAAAAGGTTACCTAGCTTCTAGGAATATCCCAGACCATCAGACTCTCTCGGGCCTCTGGCTGGCTAGCACAAACACAGTTCTGTTTCCTGTGTATGGGTGTATTAATCGCTGATGAAACCGAGAGTCCTCTAAGTTTCACTCTTGCTTAAACTCTCTCTGTCATTAAGTTTAGAAAGCCCTATGTAGTTCTACAGGGTGTTCTAAAGAGATGGACCCACTTTCAAAGCAGTACTGCTCTGAAATTGGGTCCATCAATTTGAAACACCCTGTATATAAACGTACATGGGTTCTGGTGCTGGGAGAGTATGTTAAACCCAAACTATTCTACTGTCTACGTTTCACTTCCAGTCTTTTAGACAGAATACTGGAGGCTCTTAAAAAACAGTACGTGGGTTCATGATACTTTCCCTTTCTATTACATGCGCGTCCTTCCTTTTCTCAAACACACTTCCTCTCCTTAGCCTAACACCCTACTTTCCCTTCCTCTCACTTTCTACCTCAATCTCCTACATCCTACCCCACCCTTGTCTGCACCCTTACCCCCTCTAGAGCTCGTTGTCCCAACACCCCTCCCTAACACCCTTCTTTACTTCCCTCCCTCCCTTCTTTTTTTTCATTCCCTCCCTCCTACCCTCCTTCCCTCTGAACCTCTCCCCTCCTTCCTTCCCTCCCTCCCTCTGTACCTCCCTCCTTCCTTCCCTCCCTCCCTCTGTACCTCTCCCCTCCGCGTCAGTAATGTGCATGAGGGGGTGAATAGTGTTGAGATAAGACTTGATGGACAATACCTTATTTGGCCACCCATTTCCCAAGGCTTCCCCCTCCCTCCTGGTCACCCATTTCCCAGCCCCCTTCCTGGTCCTCGCCATGGTGGCTACTGCCATGAGTGTCCTACGCGATACCATCTCTCAGAGTGCCCTGTCTCTCTCATTTCTTTCAAAATGAAGTAGTCGGTTCCGTATTGTTTGGTACGAGTAGTGGTGATGGCGGCGGCGGTGGCGGTGATGGCAGCGGCGGCGGTGGCGGTGGTGGCAGCGGCGGCGGTGGCGGTGGTGACAGTGACCGGCAACGAAGAACTGGGATTTTTTATATGTAAGAGGAGGGTAATGTTAGGTCGTGGGGGTGATCTTAGTGTCCTTTGGTTGATTTGGTTGGCACTTGCTTTCTCTCTCTCTCTCTCTCCCTCTCTCTCTCTCTTCTCTCTCTCTCTCTCTCTCTCTCCCTTTCATCCCTCCCTCACCGCAGGCTCAAGTGTTGAGATAATCAAATCATTGGTCAGAAATAACGAGCCGAGGCTGGAGTATTGAACTCGTTCTCACACCCTCCTATCTCTCTCTCTCTCTCTCTCTCTCTCTCTCTCTCTCTCTCTCTCTCTCTCTCTCTCTCAGTAACATCTACCACTAAAACGTAAATCATCGTACGGAGTTCAGGGAATGTTGTTGTCAACAGTACTGCTCTCCGACGATCGATCACCATCGCTACACAATACTACGGCACCAGTACGGCTATCGGGTGATAATTCTCTCCAGCTCATATTTACAATATCCCCAATACCGCACTCTGGCGATCGATCCCGCTGGCGTTCCTCACTCCGGCTCCAGCGGCACAGCTTTCGGGCGAGTGATCTCCGAGGTCCCCTCTTCTACGGCATCATTCACCGCTGGGTGCCATACTCCGCTGATGAAATTAAGATAGATGGAGTCAGTAATGCCTGTGTGTGTGTGTGCGAGGGAAGAGAGGGAAAGGGAGAGAGAGAGAGAGTGGGGAAGAAAAGGAGGGAGGGAAGAGTGAAAGGGACTGGGGTAAGGAAAAAAAGGGTAAAAGAGGTTCAAGGAAAGGGGAGAGTGCGGTGGGTCAGAAGTGGACAATAGGGTGTTGGTTGCGGAGGACAGAAACAATGATGGCTGGAGGCTGCTATTGGTCTTAATTATCTTATCACATGGAGAGGACACCCACACTCGGCTCCCACACGCAGTAGTAGTGTCAGCAGCAGCAGCAATAGTAGTAGTAGTAGTAAAAGTAGTAGGAGCAGCAGCAGTGCCAATAGGAGAAGTATAAGTTATGGTTCTGGTGCTACTATTTTGCTGCAATATATATATATATATATATATATATATATATACAATTTTCATCTCAGAACTTCCCTGGCCAGTATAATATCATGTTGATCTGTGGCGTCATAACTCAACAAAGCCTGCGTCACTCGACCTATTCTGGCCTGGTCTTGTTAATTAGACTCCAGCACCTCCTTATCTTCATTATCAGCAACCCAACTCCATCCTCTCAACTCTCTTCTGTTTTTCCCAGCCTCGAGGCATCTCAAATATCGGAAGATTTAAAAAAATGCGTAATACGGGGTGTTTTAAAAAGATAGACTCCATTTCAATTCTCTGTATCTCTGCAACGGGTCCATAAATTTGAAACACCCTGTAAAACAGGCACTCGTTAGCACAGAATTTTTTTCTCCTTGTTATTTTTGCGCATTCATTGGGAGCACTAAGCCCGTAGGGATCACACAGGGAAGCCTGAGTAATCTGAAGACAATCAGGGAAGACAGATCTCAACATAGATCACAAGACTGTCTTCCAGAGAAATGGTTATAATCATAACCATAATTTTTAAGAGGTTGACCGGTAAGCCAGCGGAAGGCCTCGGTCAGATACCCAAAAGCTCCAGCGTAACCTGTCTTCCAGAGAGTCCTCAAAAGCGAGGTAGAAAAAATGCAAAACTGACTGTCGTTGCTTTCCACACGTTCGTGACAAATCCAGGACGTTGTTTTATTACGTGTAAACTTATTACTCTCTTAATTGAAGGTGTCGATATATTAACCAGGATAAAACACACAATCCCAGAAAACATTCATTGTTCTGAAGGATATGTTTGCTGTGTTTTTACGTGGTGTAATTAACGATACTTTTTTTTATTTGTCGTTTTATCGTCAGTTTTAATATTGATTGATATAATTATTTTTTTATCATTTCTAGTTTGGGTTCAGATCTGTCAACTAGAGAGATCAATGAGGCTGTAACTCACCTGTACACTAACAGTGAAGACTGGAGACATAAGCATCTTATTATATATACCCTTATGTATACACACAGAGGTATATATGAGGACACTTCCAAACCAATACTTCAATGTATCATTTCTAAATCTAAACTGTATTTTGCGATTACCAGACTTTAGAATAGGTACTCGACTCAACAAGATGAATGATGTACGGGGAGGGAGAATCGAGCCTCCACCAGAAGGACATATACGAGTTTAGTAATTCTAATATATATAATAATGTACATTTTACAGGGAAACTGGTTTGCCGGACTTGAGTCCTGGAGGTGAGAAGTACAGTGCCTACACTCTGAAGGAGTCCTGGAGGTGAGAAGTACAGTGCCTATACTCTGAAGGAGTCCTGGAGGGTGAAAAGTACAGTGCCTACACTCTGAAAGAGTCCTGGAGGTGAAAAGTACAATGCCTACACTCTGCAGAAGGGGTGGGCGATACTGCATTTCAGAGGGTCATCTGAACTGTAATGTCAGTGAGCTTCTGGAAAGACAGTGATTCATTGAATGATGGTGAAAGTGTTTCCTCTTTTTCGGGTCACACTACCTCGGTGGGTGACAACCGTTGTGTAAAAAGCTAATTCTTTTTCGTTATCTTTATTTTATCTGTGGTGACAGCAGTTATTTTTTTTTCATAGAATTTGCTGTTAATCTCTAGAATTTCTCTATTTGCTAGGTGTGGGCTTTACACTGGTGCTGCGTATTCAAGGTTAGGTAATGTGTGCCTAACAATGAGGTCTTGCTCAGGTTACTTTCTTTTTATTTCTTATCAAAATCTTTTGAAGATAAAAAAAAAAATTCTCTACTTTTTTTAAGTTTGTCTCATAATTTTATTCGTCATTTTTCTTTGAATGTCTTATATAAAAAAGAAGAAGGAAAAAAAACAAGGTTGTCAGTACAACTTAACCTCCTTATTCTCCTGTTCCTCCTCCTCTTCTCCTCCTCCTCCTCTTTATCCTCCTCCATTACCATCTCCTTCCACTCCTCTTCTTACATTTCTCCTCCACAATTCCATTTATTTCAGCGATATACTAAATACCAGTAAAAATCTTACGAGAAGTATTAAAACTCCTCTTCTTCCTCCTTCTCCTCTACATCTTCCTCCTTCTCCTCTACATCTTCCTTCTCCACATCCTTCTCCTACCCCCCTCCTCCCTCGCCCTTCAATTATCTCAATGTTTGAGGGAATCATTCTGTCTCGCTCGCAATACCTTAGTCACACCTTGGCACCTTCATACTGACGCCTCCTGCAACATGCAAAATAAGTCGATAATTAACATTTAACCCTTTGAGGACTGACTTTCTCTCACACACACACACACACACACACACACACACACGAGGTTTAGGGAAGTATTCACAGTGGAGGAAGGGAGGCAGTTGGGTAGACAGGACGGGGTGCATCACCAACAAGGGATGTATCGAGTGCTGGAGGGTATACACACATCTGAGGGGGAGGTGAAGCAGTTACTCAGTGACCTTGATACCTCAAAGGCAATGGGTCCGGACAATATCTCACCATGGGTCCTTCGGGAAGGAGCTGAGGTTCTGAGTGTGCCACTTAACAAAATTTTCAACACATCCCTTGAAACTGGGCAGCTACCTGAGATATGGAAAAGGCCAACGTAGTCCCCATCTTTAAAAAGGAGACAGAAAAGAGGCACTAAACTACAGACCGGTGTCACTTACGTGTATAGTGTGCAAAGTCTTGGAGAAAATCATCAGGAAAAGAATGGTGGAGCATCTGGAGCAGAACAGGTTAATCAACGCCAGACAGCACGGTTTCAGGGAAGGCAAATCCTGTGTAACAAACCTCCTGGAGTTCTATGATAAAGTAACAGAGGTAAGGCAAGAGAGAGAAGGGTGGGTTGACTGCATTTTCTTGGACTGCAGGAAGGCCTTTGACACAGTTCCTCACATGAGATTAGTAAAAAGATGGAAGACCAAGCGTGTATAACAGGAAGGGCACTGGAATGGATCAGGGAATACCTCACAGGGAGGCAACAACGGGTCATGGTGCGTGATGAGTGCGTGACGAGCGGTGTACCGCAGGGGTCAGTCCTAGGACCAGTGCTATTCTTGCTATATGTGAATGACATGACGAATGGGATAGACTCAGAAGTGTCTCTTTTCGCAGATGATGTGAAATTAATGAGGAGAATCACATCGGATGAAGACCAAGCAGGACTTCAAAGTGACCTGGACAAGCTTGACATCTGGTCTAGCAACTGGCTTCTCGAATTTAACCCCACCAAATGCAAAGTCATGAAGATCGGAGAAGGGCAAAGAAGACCGCTGACAGAGTACAGGCTAGGTGGACAAAGGCTACAAACCTCAACAAAGGAGAAAGACCTTGGGGTGAGTATAACACCAAGCACGTCTCCGGAAGCACACATCAACCAGATAACCGCGGCAGCATATGGGCGACTGGCAAACTTAAGATTAGCGTTCCGTTACCTTAACAAGGAATCGTTCAAGACACTGTATACCGTATACGTCAGGCCCATACTAGAGTATGCAGCACCAGTCTGGAACCCACACCTGGTCAAGCACGTCAAGAAACTAGAGAAAGTGCAAAGGTTTGCGACAAGGTTAGTTCCACAACTCCGGGGTCTGTCTTATGAAGAAAGGCTGAGGGAAATAGGACTAACAACACTGGAGGAAAGAAGGGTCAGAGGAGACATGATAACGACATACAAAATACTGCGGGGAATTGACAAGGTAGATAGTGACAGGTTGTTTCAGAGAGGGAACACAGAAACAAGGGGACACAACTGGAAGCTGAAGACTCAGATGAGTCAAAGGGATGTCAGGAAACATTTCTTCAGCCACAGAGTAGTCAGGAAGTGGAATGAACTAGAGAATGATATAGTGGAGGCAGGAACCATACATAGTTTTAAGACAAGGTATGATAAAGCTCATGGAGCAGGGAGAGCAGAGACCCAGTAGCAGACAGCGAAGAGGCGGGGCCAGGAGCTGAGTCTCGACCCCTGCAACCACAATTAGGTGAGTACACACACACACACACACACACACACACACACACACACACACACACACACACACACACACACACACACACACACACACACACACACAGGGTTTTACAAAGTTTATAAGGTTCCTGTCTTTATTTATAAGCTAAGAGCTGTTACTTATATTAGCTCATTTAAAAGCCTTTTTATTGTTATGAGACAAAAATATGTAGAGGATGAAGCTGGAGCCATCTGTGAGCCAGCTCTCTCTCTCTCTCTCTCTCTCTCTCTCTCTCTCTCTCTCTCTCTAATTCACGCCTGTGATCTCGGAATCAACATAATTAGTCTTTTTTTTTAAATGATTTACAAAGAATGATGATGTATATGGTTCACCGAGGCGCAGGGGTCCACCACCACACCTCCAAAAATCCATTACTGCTAATTCATCTATCTTCATTAGCTACGCCGTTGCTCAGTGTGGCAACGTGACACATGGAAAAGATTTATGTGAAATGCATCTCATTTCGTTTTTATCTCTTTTTTTTTCATCTCTATTGAAATTTTTGTAACGTATATATATATATTTTAATAATTACGCTAAACAGGAGAAAATATTAATATTTCAGAGTAGTAATTGTTTTGCAATGACGTTATTGCAATGCTAAAAAGCCTTCAGAAGCTTATTTCACATTGCAGAACTTGATACTGAATTACAGTTGCACTGATGGACCTAGCACATCGACTCCAGGCTTAGGGACTGATTACCTCAAACTACTACTCATCTTCCACCGTTCTTCTCTGTATTGGACTGATGAAGCCACTGGCTGGCGAATAATTTGTTGGTCTGCAAAATTCCCAGTTCTTGGCTGACAAGGATTTTCTGATGGCAGTGAGTGGCGTAGAGTCAACAGATTGACGTTCAAGACCGTCTACAAGGGGTTTCTTGGTAGATCCATACATCTACTAAAAGATACTGGTAGATCCACCCATCTACTACAAGACACTGGTAGATCCACACATCTACTACAAGACACTGGTAGATCCAGACATCTTCTACAAGACACTGGTAGATCCACATATCTACTAAAAGACACTGGTAGATCCACACATCTACTACAAGACACTGGTAGACCCATACATCTACTAAAAGATACTGGTAGATACACACATCTACTACAAGACACTGGTAGATGCACACATCTACTACAAGCTACTGATAGATCAATTACTTCAAAGTCACCAGCGACTGACGAGAGAGAGAAACCTGAACAGAGATCCCACCAAGATTCTGCACTAGTGGAAACACATTGCAAAGGTAAGTGCAATCCAACGCATTGCTGGATGCTGCTGGATGCTGCTGGATGCTGCTGGATGCTGCTGGATGCTGGATGCTGCTGGATGCTGCTGGATGCTGGATGCTGCTGGATGCTGGATGCTGCTGGATGCTGCTGGATGCTGCAACGAGACCAGCTGGCCAAGGCCTACGGATGACAAAGCCAGGATAAACAAGATCAAAATGTTTGGGGTATTTAATAATACAATGTCAGAATTGCTTTCTCATTAGTTGTATAAATGAGATATGTATGCGTATGCTGGAATATAGACACACACTCACACACACACACACACATACACACCCACACACACATACACACCCACACATACACACCCATACACACCCACCCACACATACACACCCACACATACACACCCACACATACACACCCACACACACACACCCACCCACACATACACACCCATACATACACACCCACACATACACACCCATACATACACACCCACACACACACACACACACACACACACACACACACCTCCAGTGCCTCTTATTCTGGGGTATAGTGAATATATTTAGTAAGGATAAGTATGATTTTACAGGCAAAATATACACGTACTTATACAAAGGAGGAGTTTGTCGTGCCGTTACTCGAGCCGTTGTAAAAATTTTTGTCTGCTAATCTTACGGGAAAGTTAAATACTTTCAAAATGTCAAGGACGGTACATCACGCTTTTCTGTGGTGGTGGTATATACATATATATATATATATATATATATATATATATATATATATATATATATATATATATATATATATATATATATATATATATATATATAGACATGCAACTTTGTATATACACTAGATATGTGGAAGGTTATCATTGTCCACTAGTTATATACATATATATCGTGTATATATCTCTGTGTTTATACACAAGATGTATACACCTCGAGGTGTGTATACATCCTGTGATTAATTGCTTATTCGTTTTCCAATTGTTGAGGAAGGGGGAAGAGAGGAGAGACAGGGAACTTACACGGAAAGATGTGAGGAAGGGTAGTTAGTGAACCCTTCCTTTGTAGTTTGTGAACCTTTGTCGTGCGTAGTTAGTGAACCTTTGTCGTGCGTAGTGAGTGAACCTTTGTCGTGCGTAGTTAGTGAACCTTTGTCGTGCGTAGTTAGTGACCCTTTGTCGTGCATAGTTAGTGAACCCTTCCCGTGCGTAGTTAGTGAACCCTTCCCGTGCATAGTTAGTGAACCCTTCCCGTGCGTAGTTAGTGAACCCTTCCCGTGCATAGTTAGTGAACCCTTCCCGTGCATAGTTAGTGAACCCTTCCCGTGCATAGTTAGTGAACCCTTCCCGTGAGTAGTTAGCAATCCATTCTGTGGGTGGTGGTGATGGTGGTGGTCAATCAATCATTTATCGCCACCACCACCATCACCATCACCACCATCATATCTCTCTCTCTCTCTCTTCCACCCCATCCTCTCCATCATGTTTCTAATAGTTGTGTTTAATCACCCTCTTATCATCTCCATCTCTGTTTCTCTTCTCTTCCATTCCCTCTCCTCTCACTCCCTTTCTCCCCCTTTTTTCCTTCACCTACTCCATCCTACTCTTGAAATATTCAAGATTAAACGAAGACTTGAATATTTAATTAACCTTCCCTTACACTCCCTCGCTCTTCTTGTTGTTCCCCTCTATGAAATTCTCTTACAGACTCTATCCTGTATCCAGTATTACAGTATTTATGACGGTATTTATTCAGTATTCATTACAGTATTCAATTATAAATATATGCTCTGGAATTCATTAATCAGGAAGAAATGATTCATTTTAAAGGGTAATGATATGCAGTATACAGGACTTACGAACTGTATACATGATGCTGTATTCATTACACACACACACTGATATTCATTAATATATATATATATATATATATATATATATATATATATATATATATATATATATATATATATATATATATATATATATATATATATGTGTGTTCAATATATTCACGTCCCTAAAACTGTTCACTGCCTCTGTGTCCTCCCTTAAGACGTCCTCCAGGATAGTCCCTATGAGGGAGGTAAGTTGAGGCTGGTGGAAGACTCTTGATTAGCGGTGATGGAGCTACTTTTCCCCTTTCTTCGAGTGACCCTGATTGCTTTCACTTTCTCGGAAGCTGAATTACCCCTACGAATTTAGCTCTTACGTTATTCACAAATAACCCTTATGACGACGTTTCGGTCCGACATGGGCCATTCACTAGTCACACTAACACACGTAGGTAAGGGAGCCAGTATATATACGAAACGCTGTTTTATGTGTTTTTTTTTTCTATGTGCGGGTTAGGTGTGTCAAGGGTTGGTAGACTGGGCAACAGAGTAGGTAGATAGGAGCAGCAGGTGTAAGGAAACTGGCCCCATATGTTTCCTCAACCGGGAATCGAACCCAGAACCTTGCGATTGTGAATCGAATTCTTTCATAAGTGAGCTAGAGGCAGATGTGACGCTAAGATGAAGGGAAGGAATGGAGGGAGGGAGGGAGGTAGGGAGGAAAGGAGGGGATGGATGGAGGGGAGAGAGGGAAGGGATGGAGGGGAGAGAGGAAGGGATGGAGGGGAAGGGAGGGAGGGAGGGAAGGGATAGAGGAATAGAGGGAAGGAATAGAGGAAGGGAAGGAAGGGATGGAGGGAGGAATGGAGGGGGAAAGGAGGGGGGGATAGAGGGAGGAAGGGAAGGGATGGAGTGAGCGACAGAAGGATGCAGTAGAGAGGGAAGGAATGGAGGGAGGAAGCGATGGAGGGGGAAGGGATGGAGGGAGGGAAGGGATGGATGGAGGGAGGGAAGGGATGGAGAGACTGAAGGGATGGAGGGAGGAAGCACTCAGACGTTAATATAGTGGCCACATACAAGTAGTTTGTTACGCTTATGTACGCATTGTTCAACCATCACTGACTTAACACCCGTTCCACTGGCCGGGTCAGGAGTGCCAGCTCTTTACTCCGTTCCACTGGCCGGGGCAGGAGTGCCAGCTCTTTACTCCGTTCCACTGGCCGGGTCAGGAGTGCCAGCTCTTTACTCCGTTCCACTGGCCGGGCAGGAGTGCCAGCTCTTTACTCCGTTCCACTGGCCGGGGCAGGAGTGCCAGCTCTTTACTCCGTTCCACTGGCCGGGTCAGGAGTGCCAGCTCTTACTCCGTTCCACTGGCCGGGCAGGAGTGCCAGCTCTTTACTCCGTTCCACTGGCCGGGCAGGAGTGCAAGCTCTTTACTCCGTTCCACTGGCCGGGTCAGGAGTGCAAGCTCTTTACTCCGTTCCACTGGCCGGGTCAGGAGTGCCAGCTCTTTACTCCGTTCCACTGGCCGGGTCAGGAGTGCCAGCTCTTTACTCCGTTCCACTGGCCGGGGCAGGAGTGCCAGCTCTTTACTCCGTTCCACTGGCCGGGGCAGGAGTGCCAGCTCTTTACTCCGTTCCACTGGCCGGGTCAGGAGTGCCAGCTCTTTACTCCGTTCCACTGGCCGGCAGGGCAAGCTACTTCACTGCGGCAGTGCCAGCTCTTTACCCGTTCCACTGGCGCATGGCACCCGTTCACTGCCGGGCAGAGTGCAGCTCTTTACTCCGTTCCACTGGCCGGGTCAGGAGTCAGCTTATACGTTCCACTGGCGTGATTATAGTCATATATATATATATATATATATATATATATATATATATATATATTATATAATATATATATATATATATATATATATATATATATTATATATATATATATTTTCAAGCGAAATGTCGCTATAGCGTCTGCGGCACTTGCCATTCTGCATGCCAGTTACTCCCCTAAAAACATTAGCATACAAAAGCCAACACCTCATTGCTTTTTTGTAACACACACACACACACACACACACACACACACACATACACACACACACACACACACACACACACACACACACACAAAGACTTTCTTTTGTACATATCATTATATCTCGTGTACTTAACCCGATTTTACTTAGAAGAATCGTAAAACCGACATTCTGGTGGGGCTCAGTTCCTGGACCCATTATGTACCTCCCCTAGTCTTAGAAAACCCGCCCACAGGATGGGGTGCATAATGAAGATATTAAACATAAACTAATGAATAGATTATGGTAGAATGGTGACTCATAATGTTTTCCATTCTGCCATTATTATTAATTATTATTTCTATTATTATTACCATTTTTTGTAAGCACAGTTTCTTACTCTTGTTTTGTCTTCTTCTCCTTCCTTCATTTCTTCCTTGCTAATTCTCCCATCTTCGTTCCTTTCTCACTTTTCTTTCCTTGGTTAGTCACTCATTCCCCCAGTCCTTCCTTTAGTAGTTCATTCCTATCGGACTCTTTGCTCATTCCTCTTACTCCTCCACTCCTAGTTCATTCCTAGCTCATTCTTCTCTTATTCCTCCACTCCTAGTTCATTCCTAGCTCATTCTTCTCTTATTCCTCCACTCCTAGTTCATTCCTAGCTCATTCTTCTCTTATTCCTCCACTCCTTGCTCATATCTAGCTCATTCCTTTCTCATTCTTCTTATTCCTTCACTCCTTGCTCATTCCTAGCTCATTCCTTGCTCATTCTTCTCTTATTCCTCCACTCCTTGCTCATTCCTAGCTCATTCTTCTCTTATTCCTTCACTTCTTGCTCATTCCTAGCTCATTCTTCTCTTATTCCTCCACTCCTTGCTCATTCCTAGCTCATTCTTCTCTTATTCCTCCATTCCTTGCTAGTTCCTCTCTTCACTCCTTCACTTCTTACTCACACCTTCCTCCCTCGCAATTCCCATAGTATCTATTGTCTTTCTCTCCCTCATTGACTACCTCGTTTATCACCCTCTGCCCTGTCCACTACCTTCGCCTCCTCTCCTTTTATCTATTATTCTTTCAATCTATATTCATACCTTTATTCATCATCCTTTGTTCTGTTATCTTATCCCACTTCCTCCCTCTGTTAACCATGGTTTCCCTTTCTCTCTCTCTCTCTCTCTCTCTCTCTCTCTCTCTCTCTCTCTCTCTCTCTTGGCCTTATCTTATTCTCACTTGATTGCACATTTCTATGATCTTGTTCAGTTCATATTTCTGTATTTCTTCTGCTTTCTTGGCATTTGCGTCACTATGTTCCTTTTTGCGTCATAGTGGCGCTTACGGTTAAACGTGGCTATTTACGCGTAAATATATGTTATTAATAAATTAACCAATCATTAACTAACCACGGTAAACATTACTACAGCTAAAACCTAATCTAACAGGGAATAGCAAATGGTGAATTGCAGTAGCTAGCTGAGGCAGAAATGCTGGCAGGACAGTTCCAGGATAAATGGGAACTAATTGGAGAATTGTTTGCCATTAGAGCGTTGGTATGACCATGAATCTTGGACAATATTTTGCTAGAAGTGGTCCAGACGATGGTACTCCGAGGTCCGAGATCCGCTTAGGTCTTCCGAGGGTCGTGTGTAGGTCAAAGACAGGTAGGTAAACACTGTTCAAGATATTCATTTAAGGGAATGTTTCGCCAGAGTTTATATCTTTAGTCCAAGAAGCCACTGGTGACGAAACACATCCTCCATGTCTTGATCAGTGCACACTTGTCTTGCCTACAATTTCTCGGTATCAGCATACCTTTAGAGACATGATCGTTCGGTAACTGGTCCATGTATTATTAGGGTTTTCTTAAAAGCAAAAGGCGATACCTACGGAAATGGCAGCGAGGGAATTTTAACTGATGAAGACCTGACTGTTGAATATATGTTAGAAATATCCACAAACTGAATCATTTCCCTCGTGTTTATCACTACCAAGAGTTCAATTGTTTTTGACAGATCCCCGGCAATTGTTTATGGTCGATTCTGTTTGTAAATATATCCATTTACCTCTTTTCTCCTGACACATCTCTCTTTCTCTCTGTCTCTCTCCCCCCCTCTCTCTTCGACACCGGACACCTGCCACACTAATAAGGTGCTGGATGTGGGAGTATTGTCGTCCGCTGAGAACGCTAACTCAACCCGGAGTTAACTCCCTCACGCTCTGACCCTCAGCCGTCCATCCGGGTTGTGCAAAACATGCACTCTTTGCTTGCGCATTCTGTACCACAGAGCAGGCAGATCAATCTTGCGCGTATTTCCGCAGTTGAGAGAGTGGCGCTTTACTTGGTACACCAGACATGTTCTGGTACCGGTCATGTACCGGGAAACGAAACAGGATACACGCACCGCATGTCGGTACGGGATGCGGGAGGGGGCGCTGCCAAAGGAACAGGCATACAAATTGCGTTTGCCTGTAGGTACAGTGGCAATGACAGAATATCTACTGGTTTAGGTAGAAATAAGACCCAAAATACAGGAACTGATGGAAAACATCCCTCAGTACAAAGGTACTGAGGTTAAATATTGTGTATTCACTGACGCATACTTGAAATTACGCTACATCAACTGGTACAGATCAAAGGTGGCCAAAACATAACATAAAATCAACAGAGGAATATGAGCAAGCCACAGATACAGGCAACATGTACAGGTGCATATAACGGGACAAGAAAAAGAGGAGGAGAATATATAACCGTATATACAAATGAGAATATCTTAATGCATGCAGATTGATAATGTGCAAAAGAGCTTTCAGAATGTGGTGGACTCAACTACCCGCATAGTGTATGGTGTTCACAGACCTGAGACTGCGTATGGATAATCTGCTGCAGCCACATTTGTCGTCCATAGATCAAAAGATCCCCTCGTGGATATACTGCACCCGCATCGTACATCATCCTGAGAGGGTAAAGCGCGAGTGGACAGACTCAACCCCAGTTGCGCATATCCACAGAGACTGTGTAAATGGAATAATACAGACGGCATTTTTCGTTATAATCATTGCTCTCTCTCTCTCTCTCTCTCTCTCTCTCTCTCTCTCTCTCTCTCTCTCTCTCTCTCTCTCTCTCTCTCTCTCTCTCTCTCTCTCTCTCTCTCTCTCTTCTTTATATTTTAAACTTCCGTGAGTGGTCATTCAGCACAATGAGAGGCGGAAGCTCTGCTCTCTGCCTGAGAGTACTACAGAATGAACAATGAAAGTTCAGAGATTTGCATGAATCACACAAAGAACTTACAATGAACGTGGGGTAATGGTGACACTATGCTGGTTTATAATGAATGATAACAGATGATCTACTAGTGGCTCTATACGAGTGTTGGGTAGGGATAGTCGTTCTACTCAAGTGTTGTATAATGGTAATGAATGTTCTAAACAGTGAGACCCTATCAGAAATTACACAGTGACGAGAATGTTACCCACTTAGCCAACGGTGAGTCTTGGATCAGTCTCAGTGACTGATTCTACAAAGTGTCCCGCGGGATTAAGTCCGCGAGTCTACCTGGAGTCTACCTGGAGGGTGTTCCGGGGGCCAACGCCCCCGCGGCCCTGTCCATGATCAGGCCTCCCGGTGGATCAAGACCTGATCAACCAGATTGAGAGATCAATCTCGACTCTCATTTGGGTATTGAAGGTAAAAAGCAACATCTGTTCCTTCCGCTTTTGTGATCAATCGGTAGAAATAAAATTTACAAGAGGCAAAAACTACGATAGTCTGGGATAGTTTCCTAGTTAGCTCGGTGTGTTTTTTCACTACGGCACCTGAGGGTGACGGGAGGCAAGCAGTTTCGATCTATTTAAGGGATCGAAACTGCTTGCCTCCCCCTCACAAGCGTCGAGGAACCTGCCTTGACGGGAGACGTTACCTTGAAAGTCTGCCCCTCCCCCCGAGCTAGGCCTCTCCAAGCGTGGAACTGTGAGCACTTCCATACATTTACAAGAGTGGGTGACAGGATTTAATACTTGGAGAGGGTTTCGGGGGTCAGCGTCCTGTGGCCCGGTCTGTGACCAGGTCTTCCAGTTAAAGACAAGGTTATCAGTCTCCGTATAACACATAAATAGTGTAATGTATGTATATATGCATGTATGTGTGTATGTATGTATGTATGCATGCATGTACTCACCTAATTGTGGTTACAGAGGTCGAGTCATAGCTCCTGGCTATGTATGTATGTGTGAACAGATTATATACAATTGCATAATAATAATAATAACAATAATAATAATAATATACCTCAGGTTACTGTCTAACTTGACAGCCAAGTTACAACAACTTGGCGTCAGTAGGTGGTGATGAAGCCCTGGACAAACATGCTAGGCACTCGTGGCAGGCCGGCAAGTGGGTGTCAAGTTTGGTAATATAGCTGAGGGATCGTCTAACTTGGCACCCTCGCAGTGGGCACTGAACTTTGCGAGAGGTATTTTGAAGTCAGCTTCAGCGATCAAGGACCTTCCTTCGTGGATACAATCAAGGGTCTTCATGGCTATAATCAAGGATCATCCTTCGTGGATATAATCAAGGGTCTTTCATCGTGAATGCAATCAAGAGTCTTCATGACTATAATCAAGGGTCTTCCATTGTGGATACACTCAAGAGTCTCAATGAATGCAACAATCAAGGGTCTTCGTGAATACAATCAAGGTTTTTTTCATGAATGCTATCAAGGGTCTTCCTTCATGAATACTATCAAGGATCTTCCTTGATGGAACACATTTTAAGTTTACTCAAGGCAAACCTAAAATATATTGTCAAAATGTTTTTTATAATTACCGAGATACCTGTAGGGGACACGGAGAACTTTTAGGAGAGGCTTTTGGCACTAATAATATAAGAGAAGTTTCAACTGATTCTGGTCATTATAAAGTAATATTGGGAGTTGTATTTATGTTTGTAGTTTATTTTGTTAGTTGTCACTGTGTGTTGTATATACAAGTTTTTTCCTTTGCTAAGAACACACTGAGGTACCTACACGGTCGAGGTGGTCTGTAAACATCACATCAGACCGAAACGTCGCAATGAGTTTCGGTCTCCTATGAGAGGGTTATTTGTGTACCCTGTGTGTGAAACCGTAGGTTAGGTTAGGTTAGGTAAGGTAAGATTTGTCAGGAAACAGGACTAGTGTTTCCTGACGCGGGTCTTAGTCATATGGTGACCCTCCTCTGGAGCTCTTGATCATCTGACCGAGGCCTTCCACTGGCTTACCATTCCACCCATTTCAAAATTATGCTTATATTTATAGCCTTTTTAGTGTGTAGTGAGAAAGCTCTTTTCCCTCAAAATGATCCTATTGTGGAATGAGGGTAAGGAGCACCTGCTTCACCCACAGTCACCTGTTTGCAGGTGCCCCTGCTCCTGTCTGCAGCATATAACGTGTCTTTTATAATGGAAAGAAGGGGAGAGGCTCCGAGCTAATGTTTACATTCTTAAATGCAGATGGTATATTTTATATTCTCATTGATAAGCTCAGGTTAGATTATACTTTTTGGCTGTAACTAATTTTCTAAGATTTAGGCACGGCTTTACCCTTCTTTGGATATCTCAAGAAAAGCTTAAGATAATTATTACGATGTTGACACGTCACTTATCTTACGAGTTACGTCGTGTATTTAGTGTCATTTATGTACACTTATTTACGTCGGTTTTCGAAACGTACCGACACCTTCATCGCCAACAAACGCAAGTTTGTCCATTAACGCAAGATATAAAATCAACACTAACTGACGCATCTCCAGTATCTAACGCATTTCCAGTAACTGATGCATCTCCAGTAACTAACGCATCTCCAGTAACTGACGCATCTCCAGTAACTAACGCATCTCCAGTAACTAACGCATCTCTAGTAACTAACGCATCTACAGTAACTAACGCATCTCCAGTTACTAACGCATTTCCAGTAACTAACGCATCTCCAGTAACTAACGCATCTTCAGTAACTAACGCATCTCCAGTAACTGACGCATCTCCAGTAACTAACGCATCTCCAGTTACTAACGCATCTCCAGTAACTAACGCATCTCCAGTAACTAACGCATCTCCAGTAACTAACGCATCTCCAGTAACTAACGCATCTCCAGTAACTAACGCATCTCCAGTAACTAACGCATCTCCAGTAACTAACGCATCTCCAGTAACTAACGCATCTCCAGTAACTAACGCATCTCCAGTAACTAACGCATCTCCAGTAACTAACGCATCTCCAGTAACTAACGCATCTCCAGTAACTAACGCATCTCCAGTAACTAACGCATCGCTGGGAAGGAATATCACTGATGAAGCTGTCGTCACAATCACTGGTCATTAGCAGGTACTGACCCGACGCAAGAGGCCTGATAGCACAGCAAAGGGCCCCAGATAACCTGATAATCACCTCTACCGATAACATCTAGGCCAATGCGGCCGGTGGTGGAGCCCTCACCTGTGATTACGTCTCATCTCAAGAGAGTTATTTTACAGATTATGTTATAATTCCCCTGATAACTTCAACATCCTTCTTCTACAACAATTTCCCGATTCATGTACGCTTGTCGAAGGCTATTGTATTATACAGTACTGCATTATGTAATGATAGGAGTCTATACTTTTATAGTTGCACTAATGGACGACGCTCTCAAGAGAGTTTATTTATGCCAGATTTTTTCCCCACCCTTTTCCTAATTGAGGAGGAATAACGGAGACAGCTTCAGGAATAAGCAAGTGTTCTTTCTCTTTATTTCTCTCTCTCTCTTTCTGTCTGACAGCTTCAGGTATAAGCACGTATTCTTTTTATTTATGTCTCTCTCCTTCTGTCTGTTTTTCTTTAAACACACACAATGGTAACTAACTAACAATATATATATATATATATATATATATATATATATATATATATATATATATATATATATATATATATATATATATATATATATATATATATATATATATATAGTGATGATGTGTGTGTGTGTGTGTGTGTGTGCCTGAATAGGTAAAATTTGTCAATTAGCAAGAACTCATTTAAAATTAAGTTCTTTCTAAAATTTTATCTTTTATAACAAGCGCATTTTAATTCAGCCTAATCCAACTAAATATATTTTAGACAAGTTTACAGTAATTTAATAGTAAACACAATGAAATATATTATTTTCGTTAGGTTCAGAATGATTTTTGTGAAATTATTGCATACATAAATTTTTGCTTGCCTTATTCGGCAAGAAGAGCGTTGCTATTTAAGCCAAAATCGCAAATTTGACCTATTCGGCAAGTCATTGGATATATGTATATATATATATATATATATATATATATATATATATATATATATATATATATGTATGATATATATATATATATATATATATATATATATATATATATATATATATATATATATATATATATATATATATATATATATATATATATATATATTATTAGAGAGATGATAGAGTTCAGGGGTATTTGTGTGTGATGTCTGCAACTTCAAGACATCTATTGAATGAGTGATGGTAAATGTGTTTCCTTTTTTGGGGGATTAACCTATCTCAGTGGAAGGCGGTCGGTGTTAAAAAAAAGTGTGTGTGTTGTGTGTGTGTTGTGTGTATGTGTGTGTGTGTGTGTGTGTGTTTTTGTGTGTGTGTGTGTGTGTGTGTGTGTGTGTGTGTGTGTGTGTGTGTGTGTGTGTGTGTGTGTGTGTGTCACTCAGCAACTGTATTTATCAACAACAACAACAAAACTGTTGCATACTCCGGCAGGGTGACGGCTTCTATTAGCTTGGGGGAATATACTCGACATAATTTCTAATTGCAACTTCTTGACACTGCAACCACGCATCTATTGCTTTCGAGTTGCACGTTCAGTTCCTCGTAACATGTTTGATGTTGACAGGACATTATTCCCAGCGCAGCTTTTACCTGCACCCATCCGCCATGTTAAATCTCTGATGGTATCAAGGGGCGTCCTCAGGGTGAACTGCGCAGCGGCAAAGAAATAATATCTGTTGGTTTTATGTGAAGAGTGAATATGGATGTGCCTTATCGAGATATACCCAACGATTTCCTCCTTCCAGCCGATTTTCTGCAGCGTTTTAAGATTCAGATACTTTACAGCAATAGTATTTTTTTCTTGAGTGCTAGATTAAGTTTTCAGTTGCAGTGGCAGGCGTGTCGGGGACTCCAGGGCTGAGTCTTCTGCTGTGTTGCAAGGGTGTGGACTCCAGGATTGAGTCTTCAGCTATGTTGGACGTCTTAATCGTCTTCGGTTGCGCTGGCGAGGGGAAAGGGCGGTGAGAGAGTATTACAATCTCCGGAACTCTTGTCTTCAGTCACATTATCAAGAATATTTCGATTTCCGAAACAATTCTTCTCTGTGAGAAGGCTTCTCGTGGCCTCTCAGAAGGCTTCACAAATGTTAGAAGCTAGATAGCTTTTCTAATGCCACACTTATTTTGACCCATGTATAATAGAACTCAGGAATGGACACAGAATCCAACATCTCAACGTAAACAGATGGTACCATTCATAAAGATGAAAATCCTTTTATGACATTTGTAACAAGAAGTGGCAATAGCGTACCGTATTCTCTCACTTGAGAGAATTCTTCCATATTATACTGTGAAAGTGGAGAAATTTATACGGGGACATACGGGAGATGTTTCCATATTTTTTTCAATGACATCACTAATTCTCAATTAGCTGAGACAGACTGGCATTAATGTCTTCTAGGGTTATTAGAGGCCAGTCAGGCTGCCCCCCTCTTTCCCCCCACCTCACGCCTCCACCTTAACCCTCCACCTCACCCTTACACTCTCACCCTTCACCCTTCAAAGCAGAAACTCGTTCGGTCAAGGTTGAGTAGCGCAACGCAGGGAAATTTGCATGGTTTATGCGCCGCCTAGTCAGTCTGCTGTAGGGGTCGCCCCGTCTGCCACGGTCACCACAACACGCCCAGAGGCGGGACAACATGAGGAAGGCGAGGAGAAGAAGCAAGAGGAGATGAAGGAGGTGGAACAGGAAGGAGGAGACGGAAGAAGAGGAGCAGGAGGAAGAGAAAGACTTTAATAACTAACACAGTGTATTTCACAAAGCACTAAGAGTCTGCGAGAGAAAGTCAACACGGGACTGAGAGATTGATCTAAATTATTAATGTTATATTTTTGTTTTTCTCTTCCAAAATTTAGGTGGGAAACCTAGCCCGGAGGCTTCCTAGAATCCCACGGTCACCGTGAGATCTTAGTAAGGTGGCCTAGCATAGCTAAGTCACTGAGGAGATCTAACTTGACAAGTCCTCAATGCAGAGATACCTAACACTGCCAAAGGCACCTGGCCCCTCCCCATCCACCGTAAAGAAGGTGACAAAGTATCCAAGGTTGTCTCTTGGCTTCCAAGTGAAGTGACTGAACAAAGTTAAGATAGCATTCTAGGCTCCAGGTGGCCTAACAAAGCTAACCTTTTAGGTTCCACGTGGATTAACATAGCTGAAATAACCTTTTAGGTTCCAGGTGACCTAACATAGCTGAGATAACCTTTTAGGTTCCAGGTGACCTAACATAGCTGAGATAACCTTTTAGGTTCCAGGTGACCTAACATAGCTGAGATAACATTTTAGGTTCCAGGTGACCTAACATAGCCGAGATAACCTTTTAGGTTCCAGGTGACCTAACATAGCCTACAATTACTGTAGGTTCTAGAGGAGAACCAACACAGCCAAGGTGACCTTGTAGGCTCCGGCAGTTGTCAGACATCACTTGTACATAAACCCTCAGAGCTTCTCAAGACATTCAGCGAGTAAATTAATCAAATGCCTTTTAAATATTCAGTGGACGATGTCTTGACAGGTTTATGCCATTTAATATCATATATAAAGTGTATAAGTTAGCGGGGGAGGAGGAGGAGGAGGAGGAGGAGGAGGAGGAGGAGGAGGAGAGGAGGAGGAGGAGGAGGAGGGAGGAGGAAGAAAATACTCGTAAGAATAATAAAGCCATAAATCATTCACTATGTTTATGCAGTGAACACATTCTTGAACAGCTTGTTACATGATTTTATTTGCTACGTTCATAAATTGACGAGTGTGTGTGTGTGTGTGCGTACTAACCTATACTAACCTATTTGTGGTTGCAGGGGTCGAGTCCTAGCTCCTGGCCCCATGTGTTTGTGTGCGCTCAGCTATTTGTTGTTGAATGTGCGTTCGTGTGTGTGTGAAACGCTGAACACACACACACACACACGAGAGCACAAACATACATATGCAAATAAAGCAAGAACATAGTGACTACTACACAGCAGCCAAACACAAAACAAAACAGTGGCACCAGAGCACAGAAACAAACATATAGTCAAATAAAGAAACCCATCTCATTCATGCACAAACACATGCAAAAAAAAAAAAAACACCCGCCATGGGTCCTCATGTCAACTGTGCCCAACGCACACGAACGCATGAATACATACACGCAAACGCGCACACACTCGTTTACAAAATCATGTACACCTGTACAAACACACGCAACGAGATGAGATCAAATGGCTCCAGGAAGAAATCCAAATATTCGAAGCCTTTTTATATATATATATATATTTATTTTTATATTTTTTATATATATATATATATATATATATATATATATATATATATATATATATAATGCTGTGTCACCTGCTGAAGAGGACCGCTGAACCCGGTAACCGAGCGTGATGTGATGACCATCTATGTTCCCTAAATCAGGTGGACACGCATTGTCGATTCTTAAACAAGGGTCAGATTTATGGCTCCTCTGGATTTATGACTCGTAATGCTTATAATCTCTCAAGGGAAAAAAGAGGAACAGTGTTATCCAGTACTCAGAGCCTACGATGCTGTGGGAGACCATAGTGTGTACATGCAACAAACACAACAAACACACACACACACATAAATATATTATAATATATTATATATATATATATATATATATATATATATATATATATATATATATATATATATATATGTGTGTTGTGTGTGTGTGTGTGTGTGTGTGTGTGTGTGTGTGTGTGTGTGGTGTGTGTGTGTGTACAGTGCAGGTGATAAAATAGCCAATAAAAGTAACCAAAGTCAGCTTGGTAAAATGTTCAATGGTCAATTTTGGGGGTCATTATTCGTGAACAGCAAACGAATACATTTTTAAGCAATAATAGTAACATATACTACACAAACTTGGAGTTTAATTGTGTGTGTGCATTCAGAGTGACATGCACTGTCAATAATGAACTATACTTGCAACCGAATCCCTTATTGTTGACTTCACGGTGGAAGACAGACTCACGTTTTTAGTGAAAGCTTTTATCGGACGATGTATCGCGTTGTGTAGAGCTTTACGCTTGGTGGAGCTCATGTAAAGCGTAGCCTTATTCCAGTAAAAGCGTGTCCTGTGTCTTAGTTTACAGTGTTCTGTACTTCACTCGCACCCACACGTCAAGGTAACTAATACGAATATATAGCCAAAAAATTAATTCTATGATGTTAGCACAAGAAGAGATGTTAAGAGAGTCGGAGACACGCAAGGTTCAATGACCTTCGTGAGAATTTTAACTTGACCTTAAGGAATACATACATTTCTTTCATCCTCTTTACCCCTCAAGGGAGGTTCCTTGATGCTGGTTAGGGGCTCTTGATCTAGGGAATTTTTATCTGTGCTCTGGTTCCCTGAATTGAGCCTGAATACCTTCCATCCTCCCCATATGCGCTGCATAATCCTACGGCTTTAGCTCTCCCCCACTATTATAATAATAATCCTCCATAAAATCCTGAATGCTTACCTTGAAAAAAAAATCATGGAATAAACATTACTGTATTTTTCCTATGCTCTCTTCCTCTGTATTTTTTCTGTAATTGCTCTCAGCATTTTCTCTATCTCTATATATATTCGCTGCAACGATAAGTAGGAAAAATATATGGTAGATCAAAAAAAAAAAAAAGCCAGATAACGTTATCAAACTTACTTTCTAATGCTGCGCAAGGTGTCAGTGGCCCTATAAATGGCAACAAAACATTATTCCAACCCCAATGTCAACAGGATCAATGAGTCTATAAGGCGACCGGAAAACTGCCGATCTGATCTGTATGTTAGGAAGCTGCTGCCTGACACTGTCACCAAGACTCGTGCTATGAGTTTACTGCAACGTTATCTGACCACTAGTAATAACCTGACCACCTTGAGGTGGGAAGAGAATCTGGAAACAAATGAAGCCAAAAAAATATCTATCTGATACGAAAGGAACACGAACTTAGATACCAAGTAATATTCAGAGGGGAAATAAGAGAGAGAGATATTGTAGAGAGCAGGAATTTCATAGAGATGCTACGACATGTCAGCAGTGTACAAATCTAGGGTATATACACTAAGAGGTGTGAATATCTCTCAGTGTACATACTCTGAGGATTTATTTCATTCCCTATTTTAGGGATTAAAGTGAACTTGACTGTTTGAGTACAGGTGACAAGCCACTATGGTAACCCGTGAGTAGTCGACAGGCTTTAAACCTAATAAAGCCATTTAGCTCATAGGAAGTTCGAAATAGTCTATAGAAAAAAAGGCAAAATACTTTGACCGAAGAAAAAGAACACAGCAAATCTCTTCCATTTTGGATGATCAAAAGTTGAATTCACTTGCAAAAAAACTCCTAACTCGTACAAAAAGTTTAAAAAGGTTATGCTAACTACATAGAGAGTGAAAATAAGAGAAAGCTACAAAATACTGAAAGTGAATGTTTTAAAAAAAAGAGAATTACTCAAAGCACGCAAATGGATTTAGCGCTCTCAGTAAATATAATCCAGGCGACAACAAACCTGACATCAAAGAATTCTTGGCATACGTGAAGCCAATAACAAGACTTTCAAGTAGAATAACTAGTAAAATGGAAATAACCTTAATATTCAACGCAGCTTTCAACACTGAGTTAACAGTTGAACACGACACGAACATGTCCAGGCCGTAAAATATATTTATAGTGGCCGAAACTGTCACACTCAATATTAGCAAAGCTGACAGCCCTGACATGTTAAAATACCTGGGGAAACCCAACATAAACAAGTCATATTGACCGGATGACCTGCTTAACCAGAATGATAACAGTTTCTAAGACACCAAATTATGAGGTTTCAAAATACACTACTTTACAAAGAAGTGGTAGTAGTTAAAATGCCAAGTAGTAGCTAAAATGCCATATTTAAGATGCAACACAATTCAGTATCATTAAGCAACAAACTACTAACATGACTCACGGAACCGTAATAACATTGCAAATAAATCACGGAACGGGTGGGGTTTGAACCCAAGGCATGCGACTCAGCGGTAGCAGGTGCAACATATACGTGTTTAAAGCTTGTTGCAGACTTCTAAAACACTGAAACAAACTACACACCGAATACACAAATAACCCGTACATAGGAGAGAGAAAAACTTGCGACGACGTTTCGGAGGTCACTTTGTAAATGGTCCAAGACGGACTGAAACGTCGTCGTAAGCTCCTCTTCCTCTATGTGCGGGATATTTGTGTATTGTTCCAGTCACGGTATTGTAACTGGAACAATACCGAAGTTGCAAGTACAATAACAGAAATGATTTTTTACTAGCTGGACACACATAACAGAGGCTGGCTATTAATGATGGAAGCCCAACGTCAGATCACAAATTACCCAAAACGAGGAGATTATCACCGATCACAGAGGACTAGAGTAGTAGTGTTAATGACAGCAGTAACAGCAATGTTGGCAGTAGTGTTTACAGCATTCGAAATTCGTTTACTGCTGTCATAACCTCAGTTAGTCTTCAGTTAGTCTCTTCAGCAGAGTCTCGATACGGATCATTAAGTTTTTGCCGTTTGCGTAGCCGGTGATGGCACTCTGTGAGGTACTCGTATTCTCTAAGCTGGAATGTTGTTTTTCACTAACCGGCCCCATTAAAGGCTGGCAAAATGACAGACCCGGAGATGTGAAGAAAAAACAGAGTAGTCAACTAACGTCTTTGAGATTTTACGTCTTGTGTCGTAAGTGTGTTAAAAAAAAAGTAATAATTTCCTCAGGAGAATACTAAATTAATGGTCGTACCGCGCCTGGGAAATGAGTGGTGGTCAGGGTAGAGGAAGGCAGCTGTATCTCCTTCCCCAAGGAGCTCATCACCTTGAAAGGCGAACAGTCGACAGGTCTTCTTCATCAGTGATCGTTGCACTTATTAAGTGAATCTTCGAAGGCAAGGTTACTACTTTCTTACGCCACTGAGCACAGCTCTGGAGAATCTCCTTATCTCATCTCGTGAAAATAATGAAAAAGTGTATTTTTTTTTCTGACGCAGAGAAATCATATCACAACTGAGTTCTTCTGCCATAACACTTTAAAAAAATTACGAAAAAAATAAGAGAGTAAATTACAGGTAGAGTTTCTGAGTCGTGAAGTCGAATATATTATAGTTTCCCTTGTCTCCCCCACCCTACTCAACCACCTCAGTACAGGGGGTAAACTATTACAGAGAGACGAGAGTTATTGCTGAGAGAGAGAGAGAGAGAGAGAGAGAGAGAGAGAGAGAGAAAGGGAAATAATGGTGATGTCTCGAACTGGAGTACTCCAGGTATTAGTCCTGGAACTCAGACTATTTCTTATGTAAACTTGGTCTCTTGCTTAGCAAGGTTCTCAGATGATGTGTCGTTGACGAGACAGCAACTTAAGATCAATGCAAGAAGTTGCAAGCAGACTTGGGCAGACTGCAGGAAGGGTTTACCAGTCAGCTGATAATTCAACTGATTAGTCACAGAAATAAAGATTGGTAAACGGTGATTATTCATTTTATTATTATTATTATTATTATTATTATTATTATTATTATTATTATTATTATTATTATTATTATTATTATTAAGGAATGGGCAACTTGAAGGAGTCAAACACACACACACACACCCGCATCACCCAAAAGTCCCTCATCACACCACCCACCACCACACACACCACCCCACACACCTCCACCCACCACCACACACACCACCACCCACCACCACACACACACCACCACCCACCACCACACACACCACCACCACCACACACACCACCACACACCACCACACCACCACCACCACCACCACCCACCACCACACACACCACCACCCACCACCACACACCACCACCACCACACACCACCACCACCCACCACACACCACCACCACCCACCACCACACACACACCACCACCACACACACCACCACCACACACACCACCACCACACACACCACCACCCACACCCCACAGAAATACTACACCAAACACACAACACTCACACACACACCACTAACAACAACACAAACTAACACAATACACCACGCAACCCACCACCAACACCTCAAAAAAGTTATTATACAATTACACCACTCCACAGCATACCATTAAATCACAAACCACCACACTCACACCACCACTCACACACACCACCACCACACACACCACCACCACACACACCACCACCACACACACCACCACCACACACACCACCACCACCCACCACCACCACACACACCACCACCCACCACCACACACACACCACCACCACACACACACCACCACCACACACACCACCACCACACACACCACCACTACACACACCACCACCACACACACCACCACCACACACACCACCACTACACACACCACCACCACACACACCACCACCACACACACCACCACCACTCACACCACCACTACACACACCACCACCACACACACCACCACCACACACACCACCACCACACACACCACCACTACACACACCACCACCACACACACCACCACCACACACACCACCACCACTCACACCACCACTACACACACCACCACCACACACACCACCACCACACACACCACCACCACACACACCACCACCCACAACCCCACACAGAAATATTCTACACCGAACAGTCTACTACTAACACTCTTGAGAGTCACACAGTATAAATAACTTATAGAATCAAAATACTGTAACACTTAATACAACGCTCTGGCAACTCCTCCAAACACCTTCTAATTTGCAAAAGATTTATTTGATAAAATTTACAAATATATTTTTTCCTGTTATTTTTTTTTACTTCCAGCGAGATTAATATATAAAAAAATCAGTACATGTTTAAATCTGTAAATTTATCATAACCTTTCTACTCGCGTCAAAAAAAAAAAATCACGTGATCGATTTTGGGGGAAGCACAGCTGGTGTGTACAGCGGCGCATGTGTACATCTCTGTACGCAATGCACATATGCACACTGTGTACATCTGCATACATGGTGTACACCTGATGGGGCATGCACGCCGTGTAGCTAGCTAGCCTTTTGTAAAGCCCGTATACATAATTTGAGGGCTGTGGCTATGAAAGAACCACATAAAGGTCATAAAAGTATATGATAAACTATGTAAATGACCTTTCTTAACACAATAAGAACATGAGAACAGAATGGATATTAAAACTGATCTGCAGATTAGAAAATAATCTTTTGGTTTGAAAGTTGTATTTACTTGCGTGAAAAATACAGCAGTCGAGCTGAACATAGCTTGTCAAGTTCCCAACTTAAGTTCAATGCTCCAGTATGCATGGAGATATATGCTCCAGTATGCATGGAGATATATGCTCCAGTATGCATGGAGATATATGCTCCAGTATGCATGGAGATATAGGTCAGTATGCATGAGATATATTCTCCAGTATGCATGGAGATATATGCTCCAGTATGCATGGAGATATATGCTCCAGTATGCATGGAGATATATGCTCCAGTATGCATGGAGATATATGCTCCAGTATGCATGGAGATATATGCTCCAGTATGCATGGAGATATAGGCTCCAGTATGCATGGAGATATATGCTCCAGTATGCATGGATATATATACTCCAGTATGCATGGAGATATATGCTCCAGTATGCATGGAGATATAGGCTCCAGTATGCATGGAGATATATGCTCCAGTATGCATGGAGATATATGCTCCAGTATGCATGGAGATATAGGCTCCAGTATGCATGGAGATATATGCTCCAGTATGCATGGAGATATATGCTCCAGTATGCATGAGGATATATGCTCAGAAGATTAGTTGGTCTGTATATTTCGATCCCTTTTGTGGGATCCTCTTCAGCAGACACATCCCAGAAATGGATCGAAATATACAGACTATAGTCTGGAACACATTGTTCCAGACTATGGACAAAACTCTTCTCCAGGCTGAGGGACTGACCACCTTAAAACTACGTTTTCAAGAGTGATGGACTGATGACATCGTCTTCACATCTCTACTGCTTCTGCTCACTCTTCTGTACTCGACTGAAGAAGCCTGCCGTGTAGGCGAAACGTTTCGGAAATAAAAAGATACCCATGTTTGACATGTGTCTTCTCAACCTCTCGGTGCTGTATGCCATTATAATATTCAAGTCATTGTTTTGAAATTATGTGTCAGCTCGTGAATTCTTTCAGTACTAAGCTACAGTTTTGATTGGAAAGTTCAGATGATGTTTCGATCCCTCACGGGACATTTCGTCCACTTGGCCCGTGATGAACTACAACGGGGTTTGAAACCTTTCCTTCCGTCTCGTGAATTCTTGTTTGGTCAAGAAACAACCGTTCCTTTGACCTTGACTTGAACATGCCTCGCATGGGCCAGTAGGCCTGCTGCAGTGTTCCTTCTTTTTTATGTTCCATTTCAGCCTTCATCTATGCCCCTTTCACGTCCTTCTCATTTCAATTATCCTCTCGTCTTACGCAGATTCACCTGTTTAGCGTAGATTACTTTGCGTTTATATCTTCTTCCCTGACATGTGAGGTTTAAAAATAGGTTAGACAAATATATGAATGGGTGTGGGTGGGAGTGGGTGTACCTGCTTAGCATGGGCCAGTAGGCCTCATGCAGTGCTCTTTCTTATGTTCTTACGTCTGTTAAACACAGATGTAATATGTGCAGAATACACAGCTTATATCTTCACAACATTCGTGTTTTAGGTACGAAAATGTAAAGGTTAAATTTGCATAATGAACAGTTTATAATTACAGAGTACACACAAGCAACATTTGCAGAGCACGCAAGCTGAAATTTGCAGAACACACGAACATTTATGGAACACATACAGGCAACATTTGCAGAGCACACAAGCGGCAGAACACACAAGCAACACCTGAACAGCACACACAATAAAACATTGGCAGAATACACAAGCAACCTTTGCAAAACTCAACACAAAACAACATCTGGCAGAACACAAACACTAGCAACAGAACACACACACACAAATAACATTTACGGAGCACACAAACGAGGTGTTTCCTCGTCTGAGTGTCTGGCATACGTGGCCCCATGTACCTTATCTGACATAATTTTACCAGTCTTCATCCACTTTATTAGTCGACAAGAATTCCGGTGATTACGACTATCATTGTATTCGGTGCAATTACGCTGCCGAGGCGTCATGAATTACGAGGCAAGGCAGTAATTACGTTAATTTATTATTTATTAACGAGATAACGAGCTTCGCGTTGTACCAGAGGTTAATGTTTCTGCTATTTTTTGACCCGAAAAAAAAGGTAAGTATATAGATGTGTAGTTTGGAAGGATGAAGCTAGAAATTTAGTCTCTATGCTAATTCTCGTTATTTGGACTTTTATCGTTCTATGTGCTATTGTTATTCCTGTATTTAAATAAAAGTGAAAATAATCTGCTACTGCGATTTGGGGGCAAAACTCAATTATTCATTTCACTAACAATGACCTTGTGACCTTGAGACCGAAACTTCATTTTTTTTTTTTTGGACTTTTGCATCAGACCTTTGAGCTAAATCTCCGTCCTTGACTTATGACCTTGGCAGCTGGTCTTGATTTTTTTGAGATTAACCTCTTACCTTGACCTTGACCTGGTGGGGGAGGTGCAGATTCCTAAATTGACATGGATAGTAGGCAGCTTCATTTATTCACACGTGTGTCGATTCATAATATATATATATATATATATATATATATATATATATATATATATATATATATATATATATATATATATATATATATATATATATATATATTATATAAACACTCATCTACTCCTGCTCATCTGACTCCTTCCCTCCTACAATCACTCCACACTACCCTCCAAAAACTCCACCTCTCTCAACATTAGACATTTACAAACTTTTTTAAATCGTCCTCCTGGCAAATTAGTTGGAGAGAGAGAGAGAGAAAAAAAAAGAGAAAACTGCCACGGCTCGATACTCAAGTAATTACGTTTTATCACCACAGTTAGCGTGTTGGGCTACCCCCGAGGTTTACTAACAGAAATTCGTCACCTGGCCCAGGGCCGCTGACACGAAGAGGCGTTTTCCTGGGCTAACTTTAGACGCGTTCTGTATCCTTGTATCACGCGAGGGGAATATAATGAAGACTATTCTACCCCATGGTAATTAATTTGTTACTGTAGCATTTTATGGGGTGTGTGTGTATGTGTATAAACACAAGGGTAGAGTATTATTTATATGAGTGTGTGAGTACCTTTTTATATTGTAATTACTGGTTAAAATTTCTCGGGGAAGGGATGTGCTATAGTTCTTGGTCCTTTTGCTTAATGTTCCACTGACTGGAGTGTGTATATGTTGGCGAAAGGCTCTCCAACAGATTTTGTGTATTAGGGTTGAATTATGTGTGTATATCAAAAAAGGGACTTTCTTCTTCAGTGGATATGTGTGCAAGCATATGTATGAATGCATGTGCATACTCTTGCATGCATTCTGTACACTATCAGGCAAATGCATCGCATGCAACTTCTCTATTACATATAAATACCAGGTACAATCCAAAAACAGAGAGTTTACCCAACCCTGTCTTTTCGACATTAACATTATTATCCAGTCTTGGACTTCCAGTAAATTTGTGAGACTGGAGGCGATAACTCTAAATCCATACTAATTGCTGTTTAAAGGATGGTTCCTCCCTAATTGTAATGGGGTTTCGCTGGAGAAGCGATGGTAGCAAGGAAACAATTGTATTCTGTTTTGGGAGACGTTATATTAATAATAGTGGCAGAACCCAGCCTGTCAGTCTGCCCTATCTGGTAAGTCTGCTTGAGTCTGCCTTCGAGGGCTACGTCCTAGGTGCCCGGCTCAAACAAGGGGCGGGGGTAGGGGGGGCATGTGACTTAAGACTTGGCCAGAGAGCCTGCCTATAAATGTTGCTAATATACAAATATAGTGCCCAACACTGGCGATTAAGACATGTGCAATATTTGGGTATCTTTACTGACGAAACGTCTCGCCTACACAGCAGGCTTCTTCAGTGAAATACAGTAGTAGTCAAATGAAGACGACTACTGTGTAGAGCGAAACGTTGCATCAGTAAAGATACCCAACTGTTTCTCGTGTGTCTTAAACTTGTCAGAATTTATACCATTTTCAACAAACAAGTTATACTGTTGACACAGATACTTCACCACTTTCTTGATTATCCATAATTTCTTATGTATCATGGATGTGGAGGATACTGGTCTTCAACCCAAAGCCATGTGTCCGTCCCTACGATTGAATGTTAAGATTACATTCACTGTTTCCTTCATTCTAGCAAGTCCTGTTTTACCGTTAAACTGTTGATATTTTTTTTTTTTTGGGGGGGGACCGTCTGTCTGCACAGTTTCCCTCTTTCTCGCCGAAGCTGTGATAACATTGTGAGAACCTAGAATCTATGATAACCTATTGTGAGAGCCTATAATAACATTGTCAGAACCTATGATAACATATTTTCAGGTCCCATTGTTTTCATTATCCTGTTGATTGGCTGGCATAAAATCTCCTCTCTTCTATACGTTATCTTCGTCTCTCTGTTATTATTATTAATTATTAACACATCGGCCGATTCCCACCAAGGCAGGGTGGCCGAAAAGAAAAACTTTCATCATCATTCACTCCATCACTGTCTTGCCAGAAGGGTGCTTTACACTACAGTTATAAAACTGCAACATTAACACCCTCCTTCAGAGTGCCGGCACTGTACTTCCCATCTCCAGAACTCAAGTCCGGCCTGCCGGTTTCCTGAATCCTTCATAAATGTTACTTTGCTCACACTCCAACAGCACGTCAAGTATTAAAACCATATGCCTCCATTCACTCCTATCAAATACGCTCACACATGCTTGCTGGAAGTCCAAGCCCTCACACAAAACTTCCTTTACCCTCCTCCAACCTTTCCTAGGCCGACCCCTACCCCGCCTTCCTCCACTACAGATTTATACACTCTCGAAGTCACTCTGTCTCGTTCCATTCGCTCTACATGTCCAAACCACCTCAACAACCCCTCCTCAGCCTCTGGACAATCGTTTTGGTAATCCCGCACCTCCTCCTAATTTCCAAACTCCGAATTCTCTGCATTATATTCACACCACACATTGACCTCAGACATGACATCTCCACTGCCTCCAGCCTTCTCCTCGTTGCAACATTCATCACCCATGCTTCACACCCATATAAGAGCGTTGGCATAACTATACTCTCATACATTCCCCTTTACTTCCATGGACAAGGTTCTTTGTCTCCACAGACTCCAAGTGCTCCACTCACCCTTTTCCCTCATCAATTCTATGATTCACCTCATCCTTCATAGACCCATCCGCCGACATGTCCACTCCCAAATATCTGAATACATTCACCTCCTCCATACTCTCTCCTCCAATCTGATATCCAATCTTTCGTCACCTATTCTTTTTGTTATCCTCATCACCTTACTCTTTCCTATATTCACTTTCAATTTTCTTCTTTTACACACCCTACCAAATTCATCCACCAACCTCTGCAGCTTCTCTTCAGAATCTCCCAAAGCACAGTGTCATCAGCAAAAGCAACTGTGACAACTCCCACTTTGTATTTGCTTCTTTATCTTTTAGCCCAACACCTCTTGCCAAGACCCTCGCATTCACTTCTCTTACAACCCCATCTATAAATATATTGAACAACCACGGTGACATCACACATCCTTGTCTAAGGCCCACTTTTACTGGGAAATAGTCCCTTCCCTCCTACACACTCTAACCTGAGCCTCACTATCCTCATAAAAACTCTTCACTGCTTTCAGTAACCTTCCTCCTATTCCATACACCTGCAACATCTGCCACATTGCCCCCTATCTACCCTATCATACGCCTTTTCCAAATCCATAAATGCCACAAAAACATCTTTACCCTTATCCAAATACTGTTCACCTATATGTTTCACTGTAAACACTTGGTCTACACACCCCTACCTTTCCTAAAGCCCCTTGTTCATCTGCTATCCTGCTTTCTGTTTTACTCTTAATTCTTTCAATAATAACTCTACCATACACTTTACCAGGTACACTCAACAGACTTATTCCCTATAATTTTTGCACTCCTTTGTCCCTTTGCCTTTATACAAAGGGACCAATACACGCTCTCTGCCAATCCCTAGGTACCTTACCCTCTTCCATACATTTATTAAATAATAGCACCAACCACTCCAAAATTATATCCCCACCTGCTTTTAACATTTCTATCTTTATCCCATCAATCCCAGCTGCCTTACCCCCTTTCATTCTACCCACTGCCTCACGAACTTTCCCTACACCCACAACTGGCTCTTCCACCCTCCTACAAGATGTTATTCCTCCTTGCCCACACACGAAATCACAGCTTCCTGTCTTCATCAACATTTAACAAATCCTCAAAATATTCTCTCCATCTTCCCGATACCTCTAACTCTCCATTTAATAACTCTACTCTCCTATTTTTAATTGTCAAATCCATTTGTTCTCTAGGCTTCCAAAACTTATTAATCTCATTCCAAAACTTTTTCTTATTTTCAACAAAATTTGCTGATAACATCTCACCCACTCTCTCATCTGCTCTCTTTTTACATTGCTTCACCACTCTTTTAACCTCTCTTTTCTCTCCATATACTCTTCCCTCCTTGCATCACTTCTACTTTGTAAAAACCTCTCATATGCTAACTTTTTCTCCCTTACTACTCTCTTTACATCATCATTCCACCAATCGCTTCTCTTCCCTCCCGCACCCACTCGCCTGTAACCACAAACTTCTGCTGAACACTCTAACACTACATTTTTAAATCTACCCCATACATTTTCAACCCCATTGCCTACACTCTCACTAGCCCATCTATCCTCCAATAGTTGTTTATATCTTACCCTAACTGCCTCCTCTTTTAGTTTATAAACCTTCACCTCTTTTACTTACTGATTCTATTTTCCTTGTATCCCATCTACCTTTACTCCCACTGTAGCTATAACTAAAAGTTATCTGATATATCTGTAGCCCCTCTATAAACATGTACATCCTGAAGTCTACTCAACAGTCTTTTATCTACCAATACATAGTCCAACAAACTACTGTCATTACGCCCTACATCATATCTTGTATACTTATTTATCCTCTTTTTCTTAAAATATGTATTACCTATAACTAAACCCTTTCTATACAAAGTTCAATCAAAGGGCTCCCATTATCATTTACACCTGGCACCCAAACTTACCTACCACACCTCTCTGCATGTTTCTCCCACTTTAGCATTTAGGTCCCCTACCACAATTACTCTCTCATTTGGTTCAAAAGTTCCTATACATTCGCTTAACATCTCCCAAAATCTCTCTCCCTCTACACTCCTCTCTTCTCCAGGTGCATACACGCTTATTATGACCCACTTTTCGCATCCGACCCATATTTTAATCCAATAATCCTTGAATTTACACATTTATATTCCTCTTTTCCTTCCATAACTGATCCTTCAACATTATTGCTACCCTTCCTTAGCTCTAACTCTCTCAGATACTCCTGACTTAATCCCATTTAATTCCCTTGATATCCATTAAAACAAAATACCTTCACTAAATTGCAGATATCTTTCCATTTCTCGTAAGCTTTTCTTCCTTTCTAAGTATGGTATATTATTTTGGTTTCTACTGTCGTCTTCTTCCTGATATGATTGTGTAGCAGCTTCGGTTCACTGTTAGCTTTTAAAGCAATGTTATGAGTTATGGCGTAGCTTTCTCTGCCTGTTAGTTTCCAGCTCTACTGATAGCTTCTTTTATGCTAATGTTCTTTGCTTTCTCTAGCTTTTTTTGGGGGTATTAAGCTTCCATTTGTCACCTCATCTCCCCAGACCACACCGGCTTGCCTCCCAACAACACCTCCCCACCAGCTCATCCCCAACACCTCCCCACCAGCTCATCCCCAACACCTCCCCACCAGCTCATCCCCAACTTCTCCCCACCAGCTCATCCCCAACTCCTCCACACCAGCTCATCCCAACACCTCCCACCAGCTCATCCCAACTCCTCCCACCAGCTCATCCCCAACTCCTCCCCACCAGCTCATCCCCAACACCTCCCCACCAGCTCATCCCCAACACCTCCCCACCAGCTCATCCCCAACTCCTCCCACCACCTCATCCCCAACACCTCCCCACCAGCTCATCCCCAACACCTCCCCACCAGCTCATCCCCAACTCCTCCCACCAGCTCATCCCCAACTCCTCCCACCAGCTCATCCCCAACTCCTCCCCACCAGCTCATCCCCAACTCCTCCCCACCAGCTCATCCCCAACTCCTCCCCACCAGCTCATCCCCAACTCCTCCCCACCAGCTCATCCCCAACTCCTCCACCAGCTCATCCCAACTCCTCCCACCAGCTCATCCCAACTCCTCCCCACCAGCTCATCCCCAACTCCTCCCCACCAGCTCATCCCCAACTCCTCCCCACCAGCTCATCACCAACTCCTCCCACCATCTCATCCCCAACTCCTCCCCACCAGCTCATCCCCAACTCCTCCCCACCAGCTCATCCCCAACTCCTCCCCAACTCCCCCACCAGCTCATCCCAACTCCTCCCCACCAGCTCATCCCCAACTCCTCTCCCACCAGCTCATCCCTAACTCCTCCCACCAGCTCATCCCAACTCCTCCCCACCAGCTCATCCCCAACTCCTCCCACCAGCTCATCCCTAACTCCTCCCCACCAGCTCATCCCCAACTCCTCCCCACCAGCTCATCCCCAACACCTCCCCACTAGCTCATCCCAACACCTCCCCACCAGCTCATCCCCAACTCCTCCCCACCAGCTCATCCCCAACTCCTCCCCACCAGCTCATCCCAACACCTCCCACCAGCTCATCCCAACACCTCCTCACCAGCTCATCCCCAACACCTCCCCACCAGCTCATCCCAACACCTCCCACCAGCTCATCCCAACACCTCCCCCAACTTATCCCCTACACCTCCCCACCAACTCATCCCCTACACCTCCCCACCAGCTCATCCCCAACACCTCCCCACCACCAATCTCCTCTCATCGCTGGACAATAATCCACAAATTGACGACGGACCCGTGTTTATCTACCCATCTACCCCTGGGGAATCTACTCCCATCTACCAAATACCTGTATGAATGGCTATTGATTCCCCCCGCCCTTCAAGAGAGACTGCGGGAATTGGGATGACTAGTTGAAGGGCTTTTGATCTACTGGACTGTAGCTACCCTCCTCTTCCTTGAATCAAACCTGATTACTTCCCATTTTCCAGAAGCTGCATGATCCCTACGGGTGTAGCGCTTCCACGTAAATAGAATAAGAGAGTTTATAATTAAAATAATAATAATAATGACAATAATAGTTATTATTGACATTATATATTTTGACATTATTATTGTCATTATTATTGTCATTATTATTCCCACGAGTCAAATGGACCCTGTCATTGTAAGATAATTGTATGCTATCACTGGATTAACTTTTGAACGCAAACGAAAAAGAAAAGAACGGTAATTTAGCGATTACAACCTTCACACCTTGAGTCTTCCTGGAGACAAGAGTGCATTCTTTTGCCCATGATTTTAGTTAGTTTTTTTTTTTTTTTGGCCAGACTGGTGAGGTTGTTGTGATTTCTGTATTTAGTGAGCTCAGTGGGGCTTGTCATATCAGTCATATCAGGGGCTGTTTCATCATCAGTGCGTTCACAGTAGTGGGGCTGTATATCACAGTCAGTGGGGCTGTCATAGCAGTGGGTTCATATCAGTCAGTGGGGCTGTCATATCAGTCAGTGGGGCTGTCATATCAGTCAGTGGGGCTGTCATATCAGTCAGTGGGGCTGTCATATCAGTCAGTGGGGCTGTCATATCAGTCAGTGGGGCTGTCATATCAGTCGAGCTGGGGCTTTTGTCTTCACCTGATGACACGCAATCAGTTACCTGGGGTGTCATCGAATTGGTGGGGCTTTCGTGTTATCTTGGGGCTGTCATATCGGTCAGTGGGGCTGTTATCGCTTGACTAGTGTGGTCTGTATCGGTCTACCTGACGTATTGGTCGTTGTGTTACTTGACGTATTAATCGTGCGTATCTGTGACTGTATTGTCAGTTCGTGTTATCTTGACGTATTAATCGTTCGTGTTATCTTGACGTATTGGTCGTTCGTGTTACCTTGACGTATTGGTCGTTCGTGCTTTATATAGTTGAGGACGCTGTTGTTGTCGGTGCATTTTCGCCTCCTCCTGGGCGTGGGCGTTATTATACCCCCTACCTTGGGTGTGGGCATTATTATACCCCCTACTGAGAGTTATTGCCCTTCCACATCCCTTTTAAATAATTATTAACTTACGTGAAGAGCTAGACACGTCTAAATCGTTCCTTGGAGGATGTCGTGGAGACTCCAGCTTCCGTCCCCTAGAACCGTGAGGAAGCGCTACCCTAATGTAGCCGCCTGTTTGGTAGGTCATTACTAGTAAGGAATTACACATGATGCAGCTGGATTATTTTTGCACCGCATAACGTGTAGTCTCTGCCTTGTAATTCCGCCATCACTCACGCCTGTGTGTCCCGCATTATACAAATTACAGCCATTACCCTCATCAAGTCTGGCGGTGGGTGGCGGCCTGACCCCTTGGCCCGGAGTGGTGTTATGGTGACAGTAGTGTTGCTTTGAGATAGTGCCGTTAAGGGGACGGTAGTGTTATGGTGAGGGTAGTGTTATGGTGAGGGTAGTGTTATGGTGAGGGTAGTGTTATGGTGAGGGTAGTGTTATGGTGAGGGTAGTGTTATGGTGAGGGTAGTGTTATGGTGAGGGCAGTGTTATGGTGAGGAGTGTTAGGTGGGTAGTGTTATGGTGAGGGTAGTGTTATGGTGAGGGTAGTGTTATGGTGAGGGTAGTGTTGGTGAGGCAGTGTTATGGTGAGGGCAGTGTTATGGTGAGGGCAGTGTTATGGTGAGGGCAGTGTTATGGTGAGGGCAGTGTTATGGTGAGGGCAGTGTTATGGTGAGGGCAGTGTTATGGTGAGGGCAGTGTTATGGTGAGGGCAGTGTTATGGTGAGGGTAGTGTTATGTGAGGGCAGTGTTATGGTGAGGGCAGTGTTATGGTGAGGGCAGTGTTAGGTGCAGGTAGGAGGCAGTGTTACATGTGAGCTGTTTATGGTGAGGCAGTGAGGTAGGCATGTTTGTAGGGCATGTTCTGGTGGGCAGTGTTGTGGTGCAGACAGGTGGTCTTCCCATCAGGACGTTCTTTATTAAGTATACAAGAGCTATGCCATTCCTGTTCTAACGAACATGTCTCCCGTTCTCCCCTGCCGTTCATCACGCTTCCCTTCAAGCCACCCTGTTGCAGTTTGTTTCACCTCCAACACATCGCCTGGCCCTGCCATCACCTCCTCTATTATCTCCACCGTCCTCTAACCTTTTTTCCTTCCCTTTTCCATTACCCATCCCATTCCTTCCCTCCTTCCCCCCTTCCTTCCTCCTCCACACTTCCCCTCCCCTCGTTCTATTATTGATCCCCGGCCACCTTGTTTGTTCCTGTATGTTCGTGTTTGCTTGTTTGTGTTCTTTTGGTGTTTATGTTCTGTGCTTGTTTCACTCTTTGTGTGTACTTGTACTTTGGTTTTTGTTTGTTTATTGTCGTGTTTGTGAACGCTCGTATATAAACGGTTTATGAGACGTGGTTTTTATTTTCCATTCTTCCGTCAACGTTGATGGTTTATGTCTCGTAAAATTAACTAAAGCAGGACAAGCGACAAATGCTTTTTTCTGTTAATTGAACCTTGTAACTAAATGAAGAAAATAAGAAGAAGAAGAAAGAAGAAACTGGTTATACTGGGATCCATAATTTGCAAACTAGTTTATAGTTTATAGTTCAACTCCTTCAGTAACTTAAATGAACATTTTCCCTTAAGTGCTGAGGGTCTTCAAGCCTGATTGGATAACCCTGAAAGGAGGTTTCAAATCCTTGTCTGTTATGTTCTTCTCTGCGACTTCCTGAGGCTGACAGTGTCACACCGTCTGCAGATTCGTCATGCAATACGTACTATATCCGTCGAGCACTCGCAGATTCACATAGTCACATATTTATATACTATCTTAGCTGTCATGCAGAGTACCATGGTGGCTATCTTGATTTTTATGACGGCTATGAAGTTTGCATCTTTGGGTTGCCTCTGTGCTGGACAATAAGAAAGTCTTCAAGATTTTATTTACCTCTTCTGATTTCTGGCATATGAGACAGTCGACTCGAAACTGCTCCGCAGTATGCTGTCCCAGACAACTGTGTTCTGTGATACAGCAAATAAGGTGTTTACCTACGCCACAGCGAGAATCACTAGGATCGGTGGTTCAACCCAGTAGCTAAAATACTGAGTAAGTAAGGTACTTAAGCTTAATCAAGCCATGACATCGTGATCGAAATGTTGTCTTAAGAAAGATTTCCTCTGTTCGAAACGTCCTCATATTCCCCAGCTAGTCGGTAGTCTGCCTTCCAGCACCACAACTAATATACCTACAAGAGTCAAAGCTTATTCCTTGGGTAGCGTTGAATATGAGCTGGGCAACTATATTTGTTAGTGGGTCTTGAATTGAGAAAGACTGGCCTAGCATGGGCCAATAGGCCTGCTGCAGTGTTCCTCCTTTTTTTATGCTCTTATTAAATCAGCTACAGAAAACAGGTAAACAGCTAGGAATAAGCTAAGGACAAGAGCTACGTCAAGCAGATTACATATTCACCCGGGGTCTACCAATCATCGTATCCTGATACATCTCTTTGATACACACACGCTACGCTGCTAATTGGCAAATTAATGAAATTTAATAAAAAGGCTAAATTTGGACGTTCATTTCTAAATTTGTTTTAGATGGATATTCATGAAATTAGTTATTTAGAAATAGGAACTTCAGCTAGGATAAACCGGTTGGGTTAGACGAGGGATTCCAATGTGGATGAACCGGTTGGTTGACGTCAGAAACTCCCACTAGGTCGAACCGGTTGGGTTAGACGAGGGATTCCAATGTGGATGAACCGGTTGGTTGAGGCCAGAAACTCCCACTAGGATGACGAGGGATGATGACCTAGATGAACCGGTTAGTCGAGACGAAATGCTCCCTATAAAAGTAACCGGTTGGCTCGGACGACAGACTCAAAGGAGGTCGAACCGGTTGGTTGAGACGACGGTCGCTCCTGTTCCCCTGAGAACCAACCAATCAGTTGGGGTTTTCCCTCGTTTACGAGGTCATTAGCGCTGCACAGCCGGATAATTAATACAACATACTTTTCATTACACTGATCAATTAATTAATCTCATTAATCTCTGCTAATTGAGTGGAACTGATTCACCTCCAGACTCCGCCTCTCTGTGCCGTCTACTGCAATCTTCCTCTATTTTTTCCCTCCTCTCCTTCCTTCTCCTCTTCTCGTGTTTTCTTCCACTTCCTGTCTCCGTATTTTTCCTTCTTGCTCCTTTTTGTTCGTTCTTGTCCTTCGCTCCCGTTATCCATCTCCTCCTCCTCCTTCTTTCTCCCCTTCTCTTCCCTTGTACTTCTCATCTTCCTCCTCCCCTGTACTCCTTCATTCCTCCTCTTCCAGCTTATCACATTAATGGCGGGGTATAACCTTGTAGGATAACAAGCCAGATCTCCCGTAATGCGCTGCATCTCTCCGCTAATGTCTCTAATTACCTGGCTGTTGAGTCTGCAGGTTTGGAGCTCCAGCTCTTGGGTCTTTTTTCCTGGGTGTACTCACCCAAGTGTTTCCAGGGGCCAGTCTCGGCTCCTGCCATAATTACGTATATTATTCAAGCGTTTTATATATATATATATATATATATATATATATATATATATATATATATATATATAGTGAAGAACTGGCCTACAAACAGTCAAGCTGGGACAGCCCCATTGTTGAAAAGATACTTGCCAATATGCTCAGGGCCGTAACATCAGACAGGGAGACTGCCCGTCTCCTAGCCGTGAGTGCACATCACTCTGGGGACTTCCTCCAAACAGTTCCCATTTCGGCCATGGGAACACGCCTGGACCCTAAGACCCTTCGTATTGCAGTGGCTCTGCGCCTTGCTGCCCCCATTCACACGGAATATACGTGTATTTGCGGCGATGCGCAAGCCGACCAATATGGTCTACATGGTCTTAACTGTTCTAAAACCAAGGGTTGGCATGCAAGACACAATGAGGTCAACGACATCATAAAGAGAACCTCGCTACGCTGGATGCCCAGCCGAGGAGAGCCTCGATCACTAGCAGCCAACAACGCCCACAACCCAGCAAACCGCCCCGACGGGATCACCATCTATCCTTGGAAGAATGGCAAGCTCTTAGCATGGGATTATACCTGCGTGTCGACACTGGCTGACACCTACATCCATCACAGTGTTGGGCGACAGGGAAGAGCTGCTGATCACAGAGAGGAGTACAAGATTGGCAAGTACAGGGACATAAGCCAACAGTATAAATTTGTCCCAGTGGGATCAGAGACCTTGGGAGCGTGGGGAAAGAATGCAACACGTTTCCTTAAGAGCTGGGTTCCAGACTCATCGACACCACCAGGGACCCAAGGGCAGCCACGTTCATGTTCCAGCGTCTCAGCGTGGCCATCCAGGGGGAAACGCATGCTGCATACTCGGCTCGCGTCCGGCTTCGGAGGAGCTGGTGGAGATTCATAATCTTTGACATATTGTACCATTGTATTCATGTTCATGTTTGTGTGTTTTATAAATGTATTCTTTCTATTAATAAAGCATTTATATGTAAATGATATATATAATATATATCATATATATATATATATATATATATATATATATATATATATATATATATATATATATATATACATACGTATATGTTTGTCGGAGAAGGAAGCAAGAATACTAAGGAAAAGTCTTGTATGATCTCAAGGAGAATGCATGAATGTATAATTCCCCTCACTCATACTAGCTGCTAGGCTATAAAAACCTGTATGAATATTTTATGTCTTAATGTACAAGGGCATTGTAGACATCGTAAGTCGTCAAACATTATGGCAAGGCACGATGTGTAGCGGGAAAGGGATTTGCAAAACTAGCACTCAGAGTGGTATTTAAAAAAAATGAAGAATGTTATGCAGGATAAACAGCAATCTGCTATTGCAAATGTAAATACTGTAGCAACACAGATGACAGCGTGTAGCTTAGATGAGATGAGGTGACCTAACAACCATTCGCCTTATCCTAATATTAACTTAACTTAGATTCATCTGATCTTTTCTAGCCTAACTTTGCCTAACTTTGCCCTAACACAGCCTGGCCTAGGTTAATCTAGCCTACTGTAATCTAAACTAATCTAAATTCAACGAAGTGTAGTCTAACCTGCAATGAACTTAGCTTTATCTAAGTTAGTCAACTTAACTTAGCCTGAATTAGTTAGTTAGCCAAACCTAACTTACACTCAACCTAATCGAACATAACCAAACGATAATCAGTCAACCCGTCAACCTAACTTACAATCATTTATAGCTACTTGTTATCTTCTTGAGTATAAGTTATGTATAGTTAGTATTAGTTACTCTAGAAAGATACACAACAGAATTGCCATCCACTTCCTTATCCATCTCGTTCCACATTCTTCTTCCTTCTGTCACTCTGCATATACTAACTTCACTCTGGTTCATCTGTCTCGTTAATTTTCCCGTCTATTGATTTATGAAAGCTTAATACATTAATTTCTGAAAAACAAATTTGAGTAAATTTGCATTTAAAACAGGGCTTACCCTCCCTACCTCCCTCCCTCTCCTCCTCTCTCTCTCTCTCTCTCTCTCTCTCTCTCTCTCTCTCTCTCTCTCTCTCCTTACCACCACTACTACCACCACTACTACCACCACTACTACCACCACTACTACCACCACTACTACCACCACTACTCACCACTAAACTACTACCACCATCTACCCACTATACCCACTACTACCACCCACTACCCAGGCTTCCCCTACTCATGACTCACTAACCCACATCTGCTCTGCTACTCCACTCTCAGTTGGGGTCTTGTCAGATGGTTTTGATGATCACTGATGGTGCGTGAGGCAGTTGGGGGGGTGATGATGGTGGTGATGATGGTGATGGTGGTGGTAAGGATGGTAGTGATGATGGTGGTAGGGATGGTATTGGGTGTTTGTAGTAGTAGTGGTGGTAGTGGTCGTCTCAGAAATCATTGTTAAAACTCACCACCACCACCACTATCACCCATCCTGCTACCACCACCACCAGCACCACCACCACCATCGCCCACCCTGCTACCGCCACCACCATTATCACCCTCCAGCTACCTCCAACACCACCACTATCACCCCCACCTACCATTACAACCACCACTACTATCACCCTCCAGCTACCATCAACACCACCACTATCACCCCAGCTACCACCACAGCCACCACTACTATCACCCTCAGCTATCAACACCACCACTATCACTCCAGCTATCACCACACCACCACTGCTATCCCTCCAGCTATCATCCAACACCACCACTATCACCCCAGCTACCACCACAACCACTCACTACTATCACCTCCAGCTATCATCAAACACCACCACTATCACCCCAGCTACCACCACACCCCCACTACTACCACACAGCTATCATCACACCACTATCACCTCCCAGCTACCACCAAACCAACCACCACTACTATCACCCCCAGCTACACCACCACTATCACCCTCCAGCTACCATCACACCACAATCACCCCAGCTACCACCAACAACCAACCACACATCACCCCAGCTACCACCAACACTAACCACAATCACCCTCCAGCTACCACCAACACTAACCACAATCACCCTCCAGCTACCACCACCACTAACCACAATCACCCTCCAGCTACCACCAACACCACCACCACTATCACCTCCCAGCTACCACCACTATCACCTCCCAGCTACCACCACTATCACCTCCCAGCTACCACCACTATCACCTCCCAGCTACCACCACTATCACCTCCCAGCTACCACCACCTCCAACCAATATCACCTCCCAGCTCACCACCACCACTAGACCACTATCCCTCAGCTACCACCACTCATCCCTAACTCATGAAAAGGGGCACTGTTGTAAAAACATTATTTGAACATGAATTTTGTTGATAGACAGGGGAAGGAGAGAGAGAGAGAGAGAGAGAGAGAGAGAGAGAGAGAGAGAGAGAGAGAGAGAGAGAGAGAGAGATCGTCACAAAGGGAGATCAAAAAGTTCTGGGCTTGGCTTATAAAGAGAACGACAATAAAATCAAAACTGACTTTATTTTCCACCATTGTACAGCTGTTCTTGGTGGTAATGTTTATAACGCTAGCAAAACTTTTTTATGCCACGGCGGTGGGGCTTCGATCTGGGACACAACTTGAAGTCACACGGGGCCAGGTCTCGGCAACAGGTAAGATCTCTCCTCGAATGCACAGTGTTGCAGAGCCACCCTTGCAACTCGTAATGTGAGAGCAGGAGCATCGTCTTGAAGCAAGAGGCGACCACCTCCCTCTTACTTCAAAGACTGACTCACGCAAACGTCTAATCAAATCAGCGTAATATTAACCTGTAATGTGTACCTTGTGAGGCATGTAGCCGATCTGGATTACTTCCTCCGTATCGTGGAAGATCTGGGTTACACCTTGAATTTCTTTGGTTTCGAAGAATTCGTGTATTTCCATTGTTTGGACTCAGGGTCATAGTGATGTATCCAGGTTTCATCCCCCGATGCTTAAATTGTTCTCGGTCCAGAGTAACCAACTCAAGATTCTCCTCCGAACATCGCATCCGGGTTCCCTCATTTTCTGCACCCGTCGAGGGCAGACTTTGCTCATAGCCAAAAGTTCACAGAGAAAGGTGACCTGAGATATAACCCTTAGTTTGTGCACTATCTGACACTACCGTTACTTTTCCATCAATGTTTTCCTTATTTATCAACGTCGAAGGCCTGGCAGACTTGGGATTAACTTCGACAAATGTTTGGCCGCCACGGAATTCTGTAACCCAACTCTTGAGAGCATGAGAGCGACGGAATTCTGTAACCTAACTCTTGAGAGCATGAGAGCATGATTCTTCAAGGAAAGGATTTTCCCTAGTATTAAAAATTCATTGACAGTACGGTGCATGATTCAAATGTTTTCAGAATGAATATCCTATGGAATTGAAGAAGAAATATATACACTTAATCACAAAAGCTAGCAAATATACTTTGCAACAATAACAGGATAACAGAAAACTTATAAGGCTGAGATATCACCTCACGACCTCACATATATACGTTCATGAGAATTAATACAGCGACTTATGGCAATCGTTCACCATCTCATTCGTTCCATACTATATACATAAACATCAGCTAGCGTCACCTGCCTCTCTGGCAGCAGCTGCCTGTGGAAAATCACCCATGAAACCCCGAGGCTCATTACTCTCAGTGATCAACACTGGTGCTTCCACGCACCGCGAGACATCGTAGTGTGATTCACTTCGCGAGATCGAAGCAGCCACCGTCAGATCCGCGACCACACCGTGAGAGAAAAGGAGAAAGTGCAGAGAAGGGGAAAAAAACATGATGGAAAATCAACGATAAACTGGGTTGGGGAGAGGGGGTTAATTCACTATCGTGTTGAGATTGATGCGTGTCATGATTCTTAATGTGATTTTTTTTAATTATTTTTGTAAAAAAATGACTCTTTCAACGAGGGGAAAGTTTTTACGGCACTGAGACAGATTTATTGTAAAAAAAATATTTTTATATATATACCAACATCATTAGCTACACCTGGCTGCAGTGTTACCTTTCACTCAAATAACCCAGACAGGTCTGGAAATATACCTTCCAGTAAGACTATGTAGTTTTTAACGTTCCTATGTTACAATTATTCTTTGATTTCGACGTCTAATATTGTTTTTTAATTAATAATATGAGACGTACAGCATCGCACGGACACGTTTTATCCAAGTTTTTCACGGACAGAATATGACAGCCAGCAAGGTTGGAGGTTTTTTACACAGGGTATGAGGGAGAGAAGGACGGCTTAGTACTGGCGTGACTGTCGAAGTGTCACTAGGGCGTTACTACTCACTACAAGGATGACTCTGTAGTGTCAGGAGGGAGGTACGACTCTAGTTGATGTCAGGAGGGAAGTACGACACTCTAGCTGGTGTCAGGAAGGAAATACCACTCTTTTTAGCTGGTGTCTGGAGAGAGATACGACTCAATACAAGGATGACTTAAGCATACCACGACACCAACTTGCTCATATTTATTCACACTCCGACGGCAAGTAACGGTTGGTAGGGCCAGTCAATGCCACTAACTTAACCCCCCCATAAGTCGTCACCAATTCGTTTGGCTTACCCTTATGTAACCCCACCCAGCACCACCCATCCTCTCCCAGCACCACCCATCCCAGCCCTCTCAACCACTAACCATATAAGCCTCGTGGTCGACCGCGCTTTCTACCGAGGCTTTAAATTGGATGGAATCTCCTGGCAATCATATCGCAGGTCGAGAGAGCACTACGATGCCATGTTCAGTATTATACATCTCGTCAAGGAGCAGTTTGCGATATTTGGCATTTGCTTGAAGTTTGCTGCCCTGAAACGTCGGGATTATGACCAGCGAGTTCTTACTTTACCCGTGTCCTTCGGTGGGGTTAAGAGGCACTGCTCGGAGGTAGCGAGATGGGGCACGGTGTCCTGTATAGGAAACTCTGAATTAATTGATGTAGATTTAGTAATCAATGCTTCCCTCTCTGTCTTCTATTACCATCAAACAGCATTTCATGTAATATATATGTTAACTATTTCATATTTCCTCGCTGTGATATATATATATATATATATGTCGTGCCGATTAGGTAAAACTTGCGATTTTGGCTTAAATAGCAACGCTCACCTTGCCATATAAGACAAGTGAAAATTTGTGTATGCAATAATTTCGCCAAAATCATTCTGAACATAACGAAAAAAATATATTTCATTGTGTTTGTTTATTATTAAATTAATGTTAACGTATCTAAAATATATTTAGTTGGTTAGGCTAAATTAAATTGCTTTTGTTGTAATAAGGTTAGGTAGGTTTTCAAAGTTTCTCTTGGTACAAAATTATAAATTCTTACATTAACATAAATGAAAAAATATATCTTTAAACGTATAAGAGAAAATTTTAGAAAGGACTTTATTTTAGAGGAGTTCTTGCTAATTGACCAGTTTTACCTAATCGGCAGACATATATATATATATATATATATATATATATATATATATATATATATATATATATATATATATATATATATATATATATATATATATATAAACCTCTTCTTAGATGCTTCTGCCAGTGAAAGGTTAACAGCCCCAGTAAAATACCTCATTAATTAAATTTATCTCATTTCCTGTAGTTTCTCCTATGTTGAGCGGCACCCCCCCAAAAAAAAAAAAAAAAAAATCTTCAAATCGTGCTCGATATTATATACCTCAAAATATTTGTCAGTTATACGCTGGCACAGGGACAGATAACGCTGGCACAGGGACAGATAACGCTGGCACAGGGACAGATAACGTTAATAGGGAACCAAAGGTACATTAAGTATAGAGAGGAAAATTTTTTTAGTCCTACCTGTCATTATAAGCAATTGTTCCAAAAGTGTTCCATAGATATTTAGTCCTTGGGAAAGATTTCATGGGCTACCTGGAGGGTGTTCCGGGGGTCAACGCCCCCGTGGCCCAGCCCTTAACCAAATCTCCCGGCCTCCAGGCCTCCCGGTAGAACATCTATTGATAAAAGAACACTCCTAAAGATACCTCACGAAGTGTTTACCATATATCTTCCTAACAAAGCCCTGATATTAAGTAGGAATACCTTCATACGAAGATTACATACCAAAAGCGTACGATTAGAATCACCCAGGAATCTTTGTTTTTAGCTCATACGAGGGAAGCCAAGAATAGAGTTGGGGAGGCATTTGGGTAGGACAGAGCAGTGATAGAAATGTTATGGATAGACAGGAAAAGATTGGCCACCTTGAGTGGCCAGGGGATTTGCATTCGACACACAGTGGCGATTTACAAGTCGCCAGAAGTTTACTCCTCTGTTCTCCCACACGAACATTAATGATCTGCTCGGGGACCGGATAAATAGCAAGCTAAATATAACAGCTAGTTTGTTACCCGTCAGTTTCTTGAATCCCAGCTGGCAAAGTATGACACGCGACACGCCACGGAGGTAAGTATTGGCTTGTATAAACTCTGTGATTAGCTTACTGCTAGTACAGTACGTAATCTAAAGGCAGGCAGTTATTTTTTCAGAATGACAGCAGTGAGTGTACAATTTGCTCAGATCCCAACTGACCACATCATGACGCAACACAATAGCAAGCGTCATGCATGCTTAGGTGTTATCTCTTGCTTGCATCTCTCAAGTTATTTCCATTTTTTGGTGCATGAATGCGATATTTGCAATACATACACAGACACACTACACTATATATATACACACACACATATATTATATATATAAACCAAGGGTTGGCATGCAAGACACAATGAGGTCAACGACATCATAAAGAGAACCCTTGCTACAGCTGGATGCCCAGCCGAGAGAGAGCCTCGATCACTAGCAGCCAACAACGCCCACAACCCAGCAAACCGCCCCGACGGGATCACCATCTATCCTTGGAAGAATGGCAAGCTCTTAGCATGGGATTATACCTGTGTGTCGACACTGGCTGACACCTACATCCCTCACAGTGTTGGGCGACAGGGAGGAGCTGCTGACCACAGAGAGGAGTACAAGATCGGCAAGTACAGGGACATAAGCCAACAGTATAAATTTGTCCCAGTGGGATCAGAGACCTTGGGAGCGTGGGGAAAAAATGCAACACGTTTCCTTAAAGAACTGGGTTCCAGACTCATCGACACCACCAGGGACCCAAGGGCAGCCACGTTCATGTTCCAGCGTCTCAGCGTGGCCATCCAGAGGGGAAATGCATGCTGCATACTTGGCTCGCGTCCGGCTTCGGAGGAGCTGGAGGAGATTCATAATCTTTGACATATTGTACCATTGTATTCATGTTCATGTTTGTGTTTTCTATAAATGTATTCTGTCTATTAATAAAGCATTTATATGTATGTATGTGTGTATATAGGATGGGGTGGTAGGAGAAGTGGAATATTCAAATGGCATCAGGAAGAAATCCAAATATTCTTCCTTGAAGCCTTTTTATCCACTTCTCCGAGGCTATGGGTCCCACAATTTGCACTAGAGGTGGACCCCATCCTATATATATATATATATATATATATATATATATATATATATATATATATATATATATATATATATATGTCGTGCCGATTAGGTAAAACTGGTCAATTAGCAAGAACTCATCTAAAATTAAGTCCGTTCTAAAATTTTGTCTTATACGTTTAAAGATATATTTTTTTCATTTATGTTAATGTAAGAATTTATAATTTTGTACCAAGAGAAACTTTGAAAACCTACCTAACCTTATTACAACAAGCGCAATTTATTTTAGCCTAACCCAACTAAATATATTTTAGATACGTTAACATTAATTTAATAATAAACAAACACAATGAAATATATTTTTTTCGTTATGTTCAGAATGATTTTGGCGAAATTATTGCATACACAAATTTTCACTTGTCTTTTATGGCAATGTGAGCGTTGCTATTTAAGCCAAAATCACAAGCTTTAACTAATTGCAAAGTAGTTAGACTGTTGGGTTTAGTCCTGACTCTTTCTCTTCTACTTCGGTTCTTCCTCTCACCGGCTATTCTTCTTCTGTCCCCACTTCCCCCTCGCCCCTAGTGGGTCCTTACCTGAGAGTCTGAACTAACTAACTTACCTAATCGGCACGACATATATATATAATGTGTGTATATTATATAATGTCGTGCCGACTAGGTAAAACTGGTCAATTAGCAAGAACTCGTTTAAAATTAAGTCCTTTTTAAAATTTTCTCTTATGCGTTTAAAGATATATTTTTTCATTTATGTTAATGTAAAAATTACTAATTTTGCACCATAAAAAATTAGAAAACTTACCTAACCTTATTATAAGCGCAATTTAATATAGTCTAATCCAACTAAATATATTTTAGATAAGTTTACAATAATTTAATAGTAAACAAACACAATATATATTAATTTATATCCTGTCTGACACAGCAACATCTTGGGATCTTAATACAGGGAATTTTTCACTTGCCTAACCCTTGGGCACGACCTACTTCCACATTGGTCAAATGTGACACCACCTATAACTGCTGCACCTCTCCTGCCTACGGTATATGAGCTGCTTCCTCGCACATATGCTGTATTCTTTTCAAGATTGATGGACTGACAACATTGACTCAAGGTCGAGGGACTGATTACCTCAAACTCCTCCTGTTCTTCACGATTCTCTTTTGTATGGACTGATGAAGCCACTGTATGGCGAAACGTTTCCTCAATAAAGATACCCAAGTGTTGCATGTGTGTCTAATTTATCATATTTTTTTTTGAGTTCGGAATGATTTTTGCTAAATTATTGCATACACAAATTTCCGCTTGCCTTATTCGGCAAGAAGAGCGTTGCTATTTAAGCCAAAATTGCAAGTTTTAACTATTCGGCACGACATAGTATATACTACAGACTCAAACCATTGTATATACTATGTCCAACACTGCAACCACCCAGCCACTGACCTTACAAAAGAATGATTTCACCCCCAGCACAGCCGTGACTTTGTTGTATCAGCGACACCAACTGTGTCCCCTACTGTCTCAACCCAAAGACCCAGAAGCCTCCGTGGTACATTTGTCCTCACAGCCCTTAAAGTCCGTTCGTAAATCTCTCCATTCTTTACGGTCATCATCGTTGCTACCCCGAAACAACTGAACCCTTGTTACTGCCCAACATTTAGTTCATTTCACGATTTTAATAAATAATCACCGGTGAGGGAAGTTAAGTGCCTTCCCTTGTTATTATCACTAAATAATTTTGGCGTCTGGGAGATTTACCGTGCTAGCAGCAGGGGGTGACCACCAGGTAAACACGGGTGAGATATGACAAACTCCCACAGGAAGAGTTTAAAGCTTTTCTCGTCACAGCTCTCAGAAAATTAGTTGATGTAAGTTAATTTTTCAGCAGTTGCAGTTTAGGGTATTGCCTCGAGGGGAGCAGGTTTGTTGGGCAGCGCCACTCATCTTGCAAACATACCATAAAAACAACTCATTACATCCTAGATAGTTAACATACCACTAACGATATCACCTTCACTCTTGGCTGTTTCAAGGTACAGATATCACTGCCTTTACAGTATCCGTGTCAACAGTTATTACCACCTTTTCAATTATATTTATATAAACTTAGCAAATCCTGAATATATTTGGGAAAAACGCTACGAGAGTTTGATTGCAACGTGCTTAGGTTGATTCACGATTGTAAACAAATCATGGAACATGTGGTAAAACTCCAGGCCGGTGCGTAAGCCACTAAAGTCTTACGATTCACTCGCCATGGGTTCTAACCCCACCCGTACTATGGTTTGATTAGGTTAGTCATAACTATAAGCGATGTTAGTTCTATATTACTGAAATTTGCGGCGATTTAAGATATAGTTGCGGCGAGTGTTTATCTTCCTCTACAAACACAGTCTTTCCTTCCATGAAGTTGCTACATCAGCCTATCAAAAAAAAAAAAACAGGTTATCTACAAGAAGCAAGTTGTTCCAGCTGGTGTAAAGGTTGCAGTAATGTCAACATCATTCAGTAATTCGTAGGTCGTGCATTGTGTAGGTCACAGATCACAGTTCTACGTCAGTCTGTCTAGTGACCTGCTTCCCAGGACTTCATTTTTTTTTTGTTCCCCACAAGAATATCGATTTTTCTTGGAGCCTCTGGATGCCATATAATATACTCTAAATTAAGTCGAAGCCAACTTAAGATTTGACCTATAAAAAAAAATTGCTGGTCCCCTTCACAGCAATCTGAAGTCCATTTAGAGTAGGAAGTCTCTTACGAATGGCCGTTCGTTTATTAGTGCGTGATTTCGTTCTCGATGACGTTAGGATGGGTTAAGGTATATTGTTATACGCTTCTGTATAATCACCCAAAAATAACGACATTAGCAAAGACAAGTGGCTGTGATTTTTCCTTGTGGCTTGTGTCTAATGGCGTTGAAAAGATTTTGAGTGGCGATAAAAGATATGGTAATTGGTTATAGCTGTGGTGATTGTGTCATGATGGTTAACTCTCTCTCTCTCTCTCTCTCTCTCTCTCTCTCTCTCTCTCTCTCTCTCTCTCTCTCTCTCACGCAGTAATGACCTGAGATAGTTCAGATTCCTGTACCGGTTGGTATCTCACTACCCGGCTCTAACAACCTCGTCATATTTCGCTAGTTGTGATAACCATCTTCAGAGTGATGGAAGCATCTCCATGGAGCGTAAATCCCGCCAGCATCTCTCTGCTCCACTCTCCTCCCGTGGATTCTTCCTGATTTACTCCAAAACTTATTTTCCCTCTTTTATTTAGCTTTCTGAGTTCAGAATCTTTTCGGGGACGGGAATGTCTTGATGCTGGTTACGGGCTCTTGATCCTGTGAGTTGGAGCTACCTAGTTTTCCTTGTCCTTGGATTAAACTTTACTGCCTCCCATTACCAAGGGGGTATATGACCCTTGCTTTCACATAAAAATATAATAATAATAATAATTATTATTAGTATTATTATTATAAATATAATAATAAAATTAATAATAATAATAAAATTATTAATACTAATACTAATAAAATAAATAATAATAATAAAATAATAATAATAATAATAATAATAATAATAATAATAATAATAATAATAATAATAATAATAATAATAATGTTAATAAAGAAGGGCAAAATTTGATCTCGATATTTTTCTCAGCTGAAGTGAAATTGAAATTCTTGAGATCCGTTGTCTCGTACGTCATTTTTCTTGTTTTGCTTTATTATCGACCCACTTCCGTCATTTGTGTTTACGTCATCGTTAATAGAACCGTCAGACTACGGCAATTTGCATATCAAGTAGCCGATGTATTCCGTTTTTTTTTTTTTACACGGCTTGTGGGAGGAAGGGAAGGGAAGGGAAGGGAGTGTGACTGGGGTTAGGGTTGGGGTGGTGTCCTGGGGTGTGGCTTGGGGGATGTACGTAGGTAGGGCGTCGCTAGGGACGAGCCAATTGGACACAAAAATGAAACACAGGTCAAAATGGGGGTATCTGTATCTCTCGGCCTCGATCACAGGTCCTCTTCAGCAGACCTCTCACTAAAACCCAGACATACAGATCTTTTTAATAAATTTTCCTCGCTCAGTATTCGTAAATCTTTAAACCAAACTCATAAATAGACCTGGAAGTGCAGAGAAAGCTTTACTGTGACTTGATTAAGCTCTACGTACACGAAGACAGTCACAGTTAAGCTTCCACTAGTTACTAACTGTATCTGTGTTAATGTCCACACTCGTAGAAATTCTCATCTTGCTGAGAGCAATAATTTCAAGGATGGGATGTGGTAACTCACTCTGTTGTTCCAATTTGTTTTCTAAAAAAAATAAAAGGTTAGAGTGTCGTGGGCAGGACGTTAGTGAAGAGTGAGTCAACATCAAGGCTGGACACTCGTGTGAGGGTAGATGAAAGTGGTTTATTTTGATCATGAAATTTTGTGGGTGGATAATGCATGTATTTTAGAAGTTACCCCCAAAAATGCCAGTTTGCAAACGTTTTCTCCGTCTTGCCTTAATTAAAATCCCCTCCCATCCCCCCCCCCATCCTCCAACGTTTCGCTCTCTTTAGAATCGTGTCAGGTTATGGCTTTGATAAATTTCTAATTGAGGGAAATGTTGACCAAATAAAGCCTTGCTCTGAGACGTGAGCTTTTTAATTCCTGATTTTGAATAAATGGATTAGAAAACCATGTATTTTACTCTAGGCTGAGTGACTGATTACCTCACACTTTTCCTCGTCTTCCACAGTTTCTCTGCATTGGACTGGCTGGCATAACGTTTCTATAATAAAGATACCCTAGAGTTGCCCAGGTGTCTTATTCATCAAGCCTCTCATTTATTCCTCGTATTGTTTATTAAAATCTCCGAGTTCATCCTCTTGTTTTACCTTGATTCTTTCACTGTTCCACCATTCTGTTTCTTCACGCAGTTTGCTCTTCCCTGAACCATTATCTGCCGTCGCTGTTTCTTTCCTTTACCTTACTCTGCCTCTTTATTTGTTGTCTTTCCTGCCCCCTTAGCTGAGTTACATAGCTGTTTTAACTTTTAAGGTTTAAATAATAAGATATTACATGGACCCTGATTGGGTTGTAATGGGAAATTTACACTGTGTTTGATAATTATTCTTATGTGTACCTGTGTGTACCACTTACCCGTCCTATACTTTCCCCTGCCCTGACTTTCAACCTCTCCTCTCCCCATCCCTTTTCCCCAGCCCATTCCTCCCCGACCCCTCGTCTGCCCTGTGTACATTTTCCAGACTCTTCCAACCTTTGCCTGGCATTATTCACTCCCATGCTAAATATTTGAAAGGAAAACTGCGCTCGTTAACACCGGGATGACAAATATGCAGTTTTTACCACGTCTGGGGGCAGCTCCACCCGGGGTCCCTAGTGGGGTCCTGGAGACCCCGTTTCTGTGGGTCCTTATGTTGGTTATGGGGACTTTCCTTGCCGTTATGTTGGGGGTCATAGACCCCTTGGTTCCTTTTTTTATTAAGATCTCTATTTTGTGTTATGGAAATCCTTCTGATTACAATGTTGGGGGTTCCAAGTTGGTGTTGGGATATTTCTGCCATCCCCTAAGTCATTTTAGGGGGACTGCTGTGCCCCAACGTTAGTATATAGTGACTCCTGGGTCCCCTGGATAGTGTAATGTGACTCACGGGGAAGAAATTAACAACACAGTGTAGGATACGCGTGATGTGTAGGTGACTTCGAAATTTGACACTCTAGCGATATGTGACTCTCTCGCCATATGCGGCACTCGTGATATGCCGCACTCTCGCGCGAGGTATATGCACAGCAAGCCTCCGGTGACGTTACGTTTTTGTGTTAGGCCCGTCTCAGTCCCCGGAAAGGGCTATTAACCTTGATATTGTTGACTCCCGCTTCCCACGTTAGTACCGGTGGGGGGATGTACACGGGGTACCACACTGGTACTGGGGGAACTTGGGAACCCTCCTGTTGCCACAATGTTGTACCGGGACTCCGAACCGATCCTCCAGGGTATATTATTTTTAACGAATTAACTTCAGTTAGGTTAAGTAAGGTTGTCAGGGAACAGGACAAATGCTTCCTGACGCGGGTCTGTGTCGTATGATGACCCACAGCTGGAGCTTCTGGTGCTAAGTTGTCCCCAGCCAGCACCACCTGTGTCTCTGTTTACACATCTGTCAGTCGTTCTGGTTTGCATATTACTGATGCGATGCAATACGGACAAGTTGATAAATATGGTGTATGTGTAACACTTTTACGCAAATTGCTTGAATTTCCGGTTCTTGAAGAACGTGTGTAATTTTTTGTACTTGCAAATCTATTGGTGTTTTTTTGTTCCAGTTGTCTATTTTTTTAACACAATGGCCGTCTCCCACTGAAGCAGGGTGACCAAAAATAAAAATGTAAAGTTTTTTTTTTTTTTTTTTTGCATTTATTAATTTATACAAGCGAAGGGATTACTAGCTCCTTCCTCCCAGCATTTTAGTCGCCTCTCAGTTATCTATATAACTGCAAAAATCAAATTCTACTCACATTTGTGTTGCACGTTTTGCCTTGGTGTTTCGAATCATCACACCATATTAAACTTCAAGTAGTTCTTTGGGTGTGTGTGTGTGTGTGTGTGTGTGTGTGTGTGTGTGTAGTGTGTGTGTGATGTGTGTGTGTGTGTGTGTGTGTGTGTTGTGTGTGTGTGTGTGTGTGGTGTGTGTGTGTGTGTGTGTGTGTGTGTGTGGAGAGGAAAGAGGAAGAGAGAGAGAGAGAGAGAGAGAGAGAGAGAGAGAGAGAGAGAGAGAGAGAGAGAGAGAGAGAGAGAGAGATAGGCGGACAGACGAAAACATTTTAAGTCACAATATTTACCAAGCCTTTTCATGTGTTGTGTGCAACACAAGCTTGCACATCTGAGCCATGCATAATGCAGGCAGCAGCAAGGGGGTAGTCTGCTGGTCGCTTGTTATCTCGCCTTGGTGATGTTCACGGGTGTGGGGTGGCAGGTGTGGGGTGGCAGGTGTGGGGTGGCAGGTGTGGGGTGGCAGGTGTGGGGTGGCAGGTGTGGGGTGGCAAGTGTAGGGTGGCTGGTGTAGGGTGGCTGGTGTAGGGTGGCTGGTGTAGGGTGGCTGGTGTAGGGTGGCTGGTGTAGGGTGGCAGGTGTGGGGCTGGCAGGTGTGTGGGGGGTGACTGGAGTGATGTGATGACAGGTATAGGGATGGCTGGCTGATGTGTGCAGATATGTCAAGAAACTGCATCCATTCTCAAGTCACAGTTGGGTGTGGTGTGTTTTCTGGCTATTATGTTACAGGTGCGGAAAGGTAGACCTGAAGGCAGTTAATTTTACTAAATGCTTATTACTCCTGTTTCTGCCACACCGTCATCAACCACGCCAATCCTCTCTTTCTCTACCCATTCAAAAAGAGCCCCTAGGCCTGGCGAAAGGGGTGTGTAGGCCAACTGATATGAAGCTGGTGTTAGTTTTGCTAGTATAGTTCAGGTGTTGCGGAACTGACATGGTGTTGTGGTGCGCTGAAGCAAGAGTCTAGCGTGTACTGTATGAAAAGACTTTGTGTGTGGCCAGGATGAAGAGGATAGGGCTGCCAAGTGGTTTCAGGGTTGAAGGAAAGCCTCACACGGACGTGTCTGTGAGCTCACGTGGAGGTGTGCTCAAGAGCTCCAGCGTATACACATCAGAGCACACCAAGAGGAGAACGTGAGGCTTCCCTCCCAAGAAACTGTGGCCAGCGACACCAAAGACAGAGAGAGACCTCCAGCAACTCAAGGTGTTTCTATACGCTCGTATCACCAACATCAACAGTGCCACTCTACCCCAGTGGCATTATAGTTACCCACTGCAAGAAATAACTACATTATACCGCCAGTAGCATTACATCTATTCATCGTCTGTGTTGTACGGGTAACAAACACGATGTTCACTGCTAAACTAACCAATCCGAGCGAGGCCTCGTAATAACGCAACAATTAGCAGCGAAAACAGCGGGTGGTGAGGCCGCACGTAACGACCCGACTGTTGGAAAGCCGCGCCGTTGGCCGCAGGGTGTCACCGTTGGCCGCGGGGCGTCGCCGTTAACGGCAGAGGCAGCAGGCACGCGCCCCAGGGCATCTCTGACACGTGTCGGGACTGTTATGGCAAAGGAAGATGGGGCTGGGGGTAGACTGGCCTGCACGTGGCAGCCTCCCTACCTTCCCCATTTTCCCCTCTCCCCCTTCTTCTTATCCCACATCGCCCCTTAGAATTTTCCCCTCTCTTTATCCCCTCATCAACCCCTCGCTCTCCCTTTCCCCCAGCTATAATCCAACCCACTATGTAAAATCATCGCATTTACGGTGTTCCCCACAGCTTCCCGAGCCGCGGCATCTCTAGGATAATCTGGCGCTTCTTAGCGTACAGACGGGGAAATATTGCGTATATTTTTTATGCCCATATATGCAAAGAAGAATAAAAAGTCTGCTAGACGGGCGAAACGTCGTGTCAATAAAAGTTCTGTTCTGCTTTGTGCAGAACTTACTTTTGCCCTGACCTATGTAATATCTGATTTCTGGAATTTCGCTAGTCTCTTCCTGCGTAGAAACTGAGAGGAAGTAAATGTTAAAGACTGTACACATTTCTTTGTCACTGACTGAGCCGACCAGAGCGACTTTTAAATGTCTATTTCAATGTCTGTTTAGATTAATCTGTCAGGCGTTGCACCATCTCCACACTGGCATAGCTGAAAGAGTTTAGAGCCCGCAATTTTGAGAGGAAACTTTAAACGACGTTTCGGTCCATTCTAGACCGCTATTAGGTCGCGGGTGAGGACGTCGCGACTTTCAGGAAACGTGCGGGATCAAGGACTTCGTCTTGACTCTTCCGCAGTTGTTTGGGTCGTTCACTTGATCCTACTTTGCGGGATCATATGGTTAAAATCTTTCAATTTTAACTCGTTGACACCTTCCACGTTCACACATAACGTTCACGCTTAACACAACACCTGTCACGTCCACACTCCTGACATGAACGTAATGAACAAAATGGCACAATTCCGTGACTGGAACAATACACAAATAACCTGCACATAGAGAGAGACTTACGACGACGTTTCACACCGACTTCGACTATTAAACTAGTCACTAGTGGCTAGTTAATAGTGACTTCTGAACATAATTAACAGTGACTATTCTGAAGGGATTCAGGAAAACCGGCAGGCCGGACTTGAGTCCTGGAGATGGGAAGTACAGTGCCGGCACTCTGAAGGAGGGGTGTTAATGCAGTGTAAGCGTGCCTCTGGCAAGACAGTGATGGAGTGAATGATGGTGAAAGTTTTTCTTTTTCGGGCCACCCTGCCTTGGTGGGAGACAGCCGAAGTGGTAATAAAAAATAAAAAAAATATCCTGAACTTAGTTAATAGCGACTATTCCGAACTTAGTTAATAGCGACTATTCCGAACTTAGTTAATAGCGACTATTCCGAACTTAGTTAATAGCGACTATTCCGAACTTAGTTAATAGCGACTATTCCAAACTTAGTTAATAGCGACTATTCCGAACTTAGTTAATAGCGACTATTCCGAACTTAGTTAAAAGCGACTATTCCGAACTTAGTTAATAGCGACTATTCCGAACTTAGTTAATAGCAACTATTCCAAACTTAGTTAATAGCGACTATTCCGAACTTAGTTAATAGTGACTATTCCGAACTTAGTTAATAGTGACTATTCCGAACTTAGTTAATAGCGACTATTCCGAACTTAGTTAATAGCGACTATTCCGAACTTAGTTAATAGTGACTATTCTGAAGGCAAAATCTGCTTCTCCTCCAGGCCGACTTAGCTAGGCCAGTTTGATGGCTTTCCACGTGGGTCGTTCAAGAAGCAAATATCCGTGAAACATCTATGGTCCCTCTGCACTTATGTCCCGCTGTAATGGGCCCCTGGGGGCCTACGCGATTTTATTTGCGAATGTGAGAGTAACTATAGTCGTGGCGAAAGTCTGTGCGGCTTGTGATTCGCTGTGGCGAGCCTTGCGCTAAGCTGGCACAGAGGCTATAATGGATTGGCAAGTCATGGGGTTACGTTCGATTAAGGATATTAGGGTGCTGGTAACGACCTCATTCAGCGATCATTTGCTAGTTTTCTCGTTAGAACTGGCGTTGGAGGGGAGGGGAGGAGAGGGGGTTGGAGGAGGGAAGGGAGACTAGGGTGGAAGGGAGGAGGGAGAGAATAGGTCAATGGGTGCAGCGTATAATGTATAAACCACATAAATAACATTAATGGTGTTGACCGCTGCCGTCCGCCCTGACATTACTGGAAGTGTGGGAGCCTGTTACACCACTACAAGTACAACACTACTACCACTACCACCACCAGTACATCACCACTACCACCACCACAACCCCCCACCAACACAACAACAAACACCACCATAACTATAAGAACTACAACTACTGCCATAAATGTGGAAGGGGCCCTCCAGTCCCTCCGTCGCTGCTGCGTGAGGGGCCCTCCAGTCCCTCCGTCGCTGCTGCGTGAGGGGCCCTCCAGTCCCTCCGTCGCTGCTGCGTGAGGGCCCTCCAGTCCCTCCGTCGCTGCTGCGTGAGGGCCCTCCAGTCCCTCCGTCGCTGCTGCGTGAGGGGCCCTCCAGTCCCTCCGTCGCTGCTGCGTGAGGGGCCCTCCAGTCCCTCCGTCGCTGCTGCGTGAGGGGCCCTCCAGTCCCTCCGTCGCTGCTGCGTGAGGGGCCCTCCAGTCCCTCCGTCGCTGCTGCGTGAGGGGCCCTCCAGACCCTCCGTCGCTGCTGCGTGAGGGCCCTCAGACCCTCCGTCGCTGCTGCGTGAGGGGCCCTCAGTCCCTCCGTCGCTGCTGCGTGAGGGGCCCTCCAGACCCTCCGTCGCTGCTGCGTGAGGGGCCCTCCGACCACACCCAATAGTTAAGAAAGTTTGTAATATATCAGAGATGTCGAGGAAGGCTACACTTCAGTGGCCGCCAGAGGACCGTCGGGCGCACCTTCACCAGACACACAGAAGAACGGTAAGACTCAAAGATGGGCGGGGAGAAGCAAGAACGGGAAGGAAGGAGACGAGGACAGGAGAGGAGGAGGAAAGAGGCTAGTAAGGGAGGAGACTGGTGACGCGAAACGATGAGGGGAGGAAACAGTGGCTACGACAGCACCACAAGGACTCAATGGAAATAAGGACAAGGACCCCAATGAAAATAAGTACAAGGACCCCAATGAAAATAAGTAAAAGGGCCCCAATGGAAATAAGAACAAGGACCCCACTGGAAATAAGTACAAGGACCCCAATGGAAATAAGTAAATGGGCCCCAATGGAAATAAGTACAAGGACCCCACTAGAAATAAGTACAAGGACCCCAATGGAAATAAGTAAATGGGCCCCAATGGAAATAAGTACAAGGACCCCACTGGAAATAAGTACAAGGACCCCAAAGGAAATAAGTACAAGGGCCCAAATGGAAATAAGAACAAGGACCCCACTGGAAATAAGTACAAGGACCCCAAAGGAAATAAGTACAAGGGCCCCAATGGAAATAAGTACAAGGGCCCCAATGACAAATACAAGGACCTCAATGAAAATAAGTACAAGGACCCTAATGGGAATAAGTCACTGACTTTTTTTTTGAGTTATCCTGCTTGGTAATTTACGCTATGTATGATAATTGTACTTATGTGTCCTTGTGACTAAAGAAACTTACTTAATGTGTCTTCGGGTGTCCTTTTGGCCGGGAGGGGCAAGAACGAGAATCCCCTGGAAGGGCAGAGAGGGGCGGGGCAGGGCATGCTAGGGAGAGGCAGGGTATGCATTGGAGGAACAGCAGGGAAGGAGCAGGTAGGGTCGAGGAGATGACGGGTCGGGTAGGGTAGAGTGGAATGAGACTTAGCAGAACAGAAGGTTTATTTAGGTGCAGGTACACTTACGTATGCGTACCTGTACCCTGTACCTAAGTACCTGTAAGTACTTAGGTACCTGAGTACCTGTACCTGCAAGTACAACTGTAATACATAGTTTAATATGTGTAAATTACCTAGTATACCTCCCCCACAAAAAAAAAATAATTCGGACAAAGTGACTTATTTCCACTGGGGTGCTTGTCAGGGCGGGGATAGTCGGGATAGGAAGGAATAGCAAGGGATAGGGAAGGAAAGGATATGAAAGCAAAGGATGTGGGTTCTACGGACTCGTTATAGAAAAACTCAAAACTTCCTCACACCGATCACGAAAGCTCTAAATTCGGGGACAAGGACCACCTCCCGTACGATGCCTCCTACTGCGACGATGACACCGAGGATGACGACTACTACGGAGCAGGGAGGGGCGGAGCTGCGCAAGGATGGGCAGGGAGGGAGGATGGGCAGGTCAGGGAGAAGTCAGGCGACAGTGGTAATGGCAGTCTCCCACCTCCTTCAAGGAAGCTGGGACACAATGCTACATCACCAACGTAAAGCCAACAATCTTCAGCACAAATCTGGTGTTTACATCTCGCATCAGCGAGGCTTCCAGCGTAAGCATCGCTCCAGGTTTTCCTTCAACATTTTTAGAGGCGAGCTGGACCGGAAGTTACGAGCAGGAATAAGTCTGGCCCCCAGGACAGAAGTAGATTCCGGGGAAAGGGATAGATCCCCCTTCGAGGAAAAGGCCACTGCGTAAATGGCTAGTCCACTGAAAGAGGGATAGTTCACAAGAGTATGTTACTGTCTGTCAGATGGGATAGGTCCCTAGGATGGGATAGATCACAGGGAGGTCTAGGTCACTGGGAGAGGAATAGGACTCTGAGGAAGATTAATGAGGGAAGGATAGGCAAAAGGAAAGGACAAGCCTCTGGAAGGATGGGCAGGTCACTTAAAATGGAAAGAAGACAATAAAAATAAGAACGAGATAAAGCACAAGGATCGTGAGGAAAAAAAAAAGAGGACAAATAGGAAGAGAGAAAAGGAGGAAGGAAAAGTAGAGGAGGAAGAGGGGAGAAGGAGGAAGAAAAAGGGAAGGTATTTGGCATGTTACACTAGAGAATTTCTTGGAAGGGAAGAGCCTCGTTTCCAAGGTCATTGTGGCTCGCTGGTACTGTGCAAATGTTGCGGAAACTTATTTCCTAGGACCTATCTTCATGTGTGTGTGTGTGTGTGTGTGTGTGTGTGTGTGTGTGTGTGCGCGCGCTGCGTGTTTACTCACCTTATTATGGTTGCGGGGATCAAGTCTCAGCTCCAGAGCCCTCTTCCAGTAACACTCAAATGGCCACACTGAATTCTTGACCTCCAGTACCTGGATTCTTGAAGACGACCAGAAAGGTCGCGAACCTCTCAACTGGATTCTTAAAGACGACCAGAAAGAGTCATGAGTTAAAGACGACCTGGAAAGGTCATGAACTTAACTGGATTCTTGAAGCAAAGGTCACAGGTGTCTCGCCTGGGTTCTCGGAGTTAGCAAGGAAGGCACATTCAGCGTTCATGGTGCACAGCTGAGCGTGTAAACAAATATAATATTCTAGCAGCCTCACAAAGACTCGGTGTTACCTGACTCTTTCAAGTTATTTATATTTTCTGAATGGAAAATGAAAACCGTGACGTGGAGTGTTCCTTAAGGAGGAGGAGGAGGAGAAAGGGAAAAGTCCGGGGAAGGAAATGGGGGAGAGAGAGAGAGAGAGAGAGAGAGAGAGAGAGAGAGAGAGAGAGAGAGAGAGAGAGAGAGAGAAAAACAGAGACAGAGTTGCTGCTGGATGGCGACAAAGAGAGAGGGTATGCTAGGTTAGTGGAGCGAATACAAGTAGCTTTCAAACTAGGAATGTCAAATTATTAATATCAGAGTGAACCTTTATTTTAAGCGATGCTTGACCTTTAATATTTCTTTGCGAAGTTTTAGCAGAATCTTCACAAACATGGAATATACAGTGGTCCCGGAGAGGCTGGTCAGGAGAGATTAGCATCTCAGGTCGAGTGGTGGAACGAGGCGTGTGTTTGTTTTGTAGTATTTAGAATAGAGGAAGCTTGCTAGACGAGGAACGACCGGGAATGATTCTAAACTCTGTACTAGGGTGTTGCTAACTGCATAGGCTGTCAAGAGCTTCTTATTTTTGACATATTCGGAGGTGATGGGAAGTTCTGGAACAAAACTAGAAGGAGGCAGAAAGAGAGAGATTACTGGAGAGAGTATGTATAAAAGAGGGAGATTATTTTGCAGTAAAGGGATATACCACCATGGTTGTATAATATATCTATAGATAAGTTCGTAAGAGAAGCGAATGCTGGGAGTGTTGGGGGAGAGGTGTGGGAGAGAAAGATAAAGAATCCAATACAAAAGTGGGAGGGAACCTACTGGAGGGAGGGTGACGGAGGGATACAGTAGTAGTCAGCAGCAGCAGCCAGCCAGGCCCAGAGAGAGCAGAGAGCACAGCCAGCAGACTCTTAACCCCATTAAACCCCTCCACGTGGGTCATTGACTGAACATTTTTACTGACAGTGTCTGCCCAAGATTTCCCTGCCCAGGCGATGAGCCAGCCAGATGCCCACGTTAACAAGATCACTTCCTAAAAAAAGAAAAGTCCCACAGGAAGTACTGCAGCCTTTTAAAAATAAGGTGAACTCTCAATGGCTAGAGAAATACGGAATTTCATGACACCGTAAACAGAAATACATAAATTATGTAGTTGATCAAACAGAAGAGGATGGTGATAACAGTAACTTTAATACTGATAATAATCAACAATAATAATAATAAAGTGGCCAAACAAAATGACAAACAAGCAAGAAATCAAGCAAATAAACAAGTAAAGAAGCGTCACATTACACCGATTGTAATGTGACGGGAAGGATCTTCCCAAAGGAGCGATGGTTAGAGGGAAGAGGAAAGACAGGGGAGATGGGAAACAGAAGAGAACAGGGGAGAGGAATCAGAGGAGAACAGGAAGAGGAAAGAGAAAGTGAAAACAGTAAAGAACATGGGAGAGATGAGACAGAAGAGGAGAACAGGGAAGAAAGGAAGACAGGAAAAAGAGGGGAGAGGAAAGCAGAAGAGGGGAACAGAGTAGAGGGGAAAATAGAAAAGAAGAACAGGGAAGAGGGGTGAGAAAGACTGGAGGGAAGTAGCGATGGGAGAAAAGCAAATGAAGAAACGAAGAGACAAAACAAAATAGGAGAGGAGAGAGGAGGGAAAAGAACAGAGAAGAGAGAGGGGAATGAGAGGGAAGATATGACACAATGTGACCAAACTATTACCCATTCCGCCTCACTTCTAGCTGTTTACAACATTTTATTTACATACTATCTATTATTTACATACTATCTATTATTTACAAGTTATCTATTATTTAAAAGTTATCTATTATTTATAGATTATCTATTATTTCAGATTATTTATACTTGAAAGTTGCGTCATTCTCACTCCAAAGTTGCGTCATTCTCACTCCAAAGTTGCGTCATTCTCACTCCAAAGTTGCGTCATTCTCACTCCAAAGTTGCGTCATTCTCACTCCAAAGTTGCGTCATTCTCACTCCAAAGTTGCGTCATTCTTCTACGCGAGGAAGTGAACCTGCTCTCCCCTGCCTCGCATCAAACCTGGTTACCCAAACAACCCTCACCTTCTCCCCCCTGCGTGTTTAGTGCTTCCACGAACACGTTAATTCACTCGAAACAAAAACAAAACAAGTACAATACAAACATTGACATTGTTAATACATAAAAAAGCCAATTTAGGAAATACTTGAGATTTTGAAGGAATAACTTCTAAGAAAATTATTGAAGGGAATGGCAGGCAGAACATCAGAGGGAAGACCAAGGAAGAGGGGGAGCAAAGAGGAGGGGAGATAAGGAAGAGGGAAGAGGAAAGAGTGAAACGGGGAGATGGAAAACAGAAACTGGAAATATATATATATATATATATATTGTACGACTCCACGAGGCAGCGACACAGCAAGAGAGAGGAAGAGAAAGATAGAAGGAAAGAGGGAGAGAAGGATGGAAAGAGGGAGAGAGAATGGGAAAGAGAGAGGGAGAGAGAGTGATGGAAGACAGGGAGAACATGGGGAAACAATAGATGGAGGGAAGGATAGAAGCAGATAGGGAGATGATAGTTATGGAAGAAAGGGAGAGAGATGAACGAAAGAAGAGAGGAAGGCAATGATGGAGGAAGAGAGGGAGAGAAGGATAGAAGAATAAAGGGAGTCAGTGAAGTAAAATAACAGCCTTCATTAAATAAATGGAAGTGACAAACACCTGAATGGGATAAACGGGAAAGCAGATAATAAAAGAGGGAGAACAAGAGGAAGGAAGAGGGAAGGGAGTAGCAGGGAGAATAATTAAAGAAAAATTAGAACAAAGGGTGGAAGGGAATTTTACTCTGTGGTGGGAAAGGAGGGAGGGAGGGAGGGAGGGAGGGATGGAAGGGTAAGGGAACAGTGATATATAGCCTTGTGGAATAGGGAGTTAGAGAGAGAATCAAAGGTGAAAAAAGGACAAAAGTTCAATTAAAACTTTCTTATATTTACCTTTCGTTAATTTCCTCCTGTTCAATTCTCTATCTCTCTCTCTCTCTCTCTCTCTCTCTCTAATCTCCATCTCACTTTCCCTCTTATTTATATATATATATATATATATATATATATATATATATATATATATATATATATATATATATATATATATATATATATAAAGTATCGCAAATAAATAGGAATTGATAACCTGATATTCTGCTGTTGGTTCGTGAAATCTGATATCTTATTAAATTTAGTACCATACCTACCCTCCATTGTACGTATTTCAGAGCTCATCTGACCGTGCGTAAATACGTGCACGATAACAATCATACGCACGCTGGCATGCGTTTATTTTTCCCACACAGTAAAGGCAGAGGCGTAGCAACGGACATGCGCTTATACATACGCAGTATACGTGTATATAAATAGTTATACATACGCAGTATACGTGTTTGTAAAGAGTTATACATACGCAGTATACGTGTTTGTAAATAGTTATAGAGAAAACACAAGGAAATAAGCTTACAGTATATAACTGTAGAGATAGACATGTGTGGATATGCAGAGAGTTGTACGCATACAGCATGTAGAGACATACGCGGAAAAAGGCGTGGACGCAAATACGTACGCACACAAACGCATCCGTAATAAACGTGTGCGTACAGCCTCACCCGATCCGATAAGCACACACACTATTGAGTACACACACACACAATATTTTTGTATTTTGGTGTGTGGCAGCGGCAGTAAGTTTTACATTATTGATGATCTCGTAGAGTTAATCTGCATATTTTGATGGGAAGTTTGGCTCTCTGATGACTCTAAGCAGCAAGGCATCATCGCCCTCCTGGAACCCCCCCACAAGGCTCATTTTTCCCCTCGGGCTCCAACAATCTGCTGGAAATCGCCACTAAGAGCTTAAACCAACTAACAATATCACAGAAATGTGGTAAATGTCCAGAAAATTACAGGGTGGTTTAAAAGATGGACCCGATTTGGTTTCACTCTGCTTTGAAATTGGGTCCATTAATTTGAAACAGTAATTCAACAGTTATTTCTAATTGTCTCTAATGAAGAAATGGTTCGGTCCCCGTGTCCCACATGCCCAGTCCCCTCTACCTCACTGCAAGCGAAAGAAATGGAACAGAGGTAAAAGCCATTCACTGGTTATCACATGGAAGCTAATATCAAAACCTCTTCAGTCAAAATGGTAAACTGTCAGAAGCCAAAACCGGATTCGATACTTCCAACTAGTAAGATACACCAGCTTTTGGAAAGTTTGAAGCCGATCGGATGAGGTGGGCTCAAGTTATCGCACGAAAACAATATCTGTGAATGGTTTATAAAAAAAAAATGATCTGCATATACCAATAGTTGCATGAACCTTTCTCTAGCCACAGTATACCAAAGTTGAAAGTTTGAAGCCGATCGAGTGAGGAGTTCTCAAGCTATGAATGCCCTGGAGAAGAACAAAAATACGGCAGTCACTTATGGCCTTTCGAGGATCCTCTGACGTCAGAATCAGTGTCTGGTGGAGCTCAGTGACAAATGTTCCAGAGTTCCCTATGTTTTGCCTTCCCACAACTCCTGATAAGCCTAAACCTTAGTATTACCTCCTGGCACTATCTAACGAGGGCCTTTCAAACCTTGGTATTACCTCCTGGCACTATCTAACGAGGGCCTTTCAAACCTTGGTATTACCTCCTGGCACTGTCTAACGAGGGCCTTCCAAAGCTTGGTATTACCTCCTGGCACTGTCTTACGAGGGCCTTCCAAAGCTTGGTATTACCTCCTGGCACTAAGGAAGGCCTTCCAAACCTTGGTATTACCTCCTGGCACTGTCTAACGAGGGCCTTCCAAACCTTGGTATTGCCTCCTGGCACTGTCTAACGAGGGGCCTTCCAAAGCTTGGTATTACCTCCTGGCACTATCTTACGAGGGCCTTCCAAAGCTTGGTATTACCTCCTGGCACTGTCTAACGAGGGCCTTCCAAAGCTTGGTATTACCTCCTGGCACTATCTTACGAGGGCCTTCCATCATCTTGTGACCAAACTGCTCTTGGCTGAACTGGAACTTTAAGCTTCAAAGGGAACCTTAACTCGAGAGTTTTGTCAGCTTAAATCTAAGATTACACGAGGATAGCGAAGATAATTAGTTTAACAGAGGCCACGCCGTTCAAGGAAGGGAGGGAGGAAGATATTCCTTGATGCAGGCGAAGGACCCTTGATTTTAAGGAGTTGGAGTTTCATCCTCCCTTTCCAAGCATCGAACATGATTGTTTTTCCATTCCACAAGCGCTGTGTTAAGCCCTTCCACATTATTGTGATTTTATGTCAAGTAATCTCAGTCGTTGCAACAGCTGCCTCTGGTGGGCCCAACAGAAGAGCCCCGTTTATCTGAAGAGGAGAACTGGCGCTCAGGAGCGAGGCAAAAATGGAGTCAATACTGCAGATGGAGGGTGATGTGGCCTCCTCCATTCAGCTCCACCCCCCCTACCCCCAGGGTGTGGCAACGGCACTCAGCTTAATGAGGGATGTCTTTACTGCCAGCACACCCCCTCCTCTTCCTCCCCCTCCATCTCAACCAGACCTGACCCCAACGAGCCAGAGCCGAGTTGCTGGGCCCGAACCGCCCCCACCTGGACTTACACGATCCCCTCCCCCACCTGACTCCACCAGAGTCTGGTCGGCCCGCCACCGTCTCCACCCCTCGACAAATATACCCCCAAACAAGACTCCTAATTACGAGTCAACAGGTGAACGCTAGGTAAACATTCCCGACCCTCTCCAAACAAAAAATGAAAACAAAATATATAAAAATGGCAACATATATATATATATATATATATATATATATATATATATATATATATATATATATATATATATATATATATATATATATATATATATATATATATATATATATAGTTCCGAATAGGTAAAACTTGCTATTTTTGCTTAAATAGCAACGCTCTTCTTGCCGAATAAGGCAAGCGAAAATTTGTGTATGCAATAATTTAGCAAAAAATCATTCTGAACTTAATCAAAAATATATTTCATTTTGTTTGTTTATTATTAAATTATTGTAAACTTATCTAAAATGCATTTAGTTGGATTAGGTTAAATTAAATTGCACTTATTTTAATTAGGTTAGGTTCTAAGTTTCTTTTGGTACAAAATTATTAATTTTTACATTAACATAAATGAAAAATAGATATATTTTTAAACGAATAAGAACGTTTTGACAATATAAAATATCCAGCTGTTGCACTTGTGTCTTACGCAGTTGAGTTGTAGTCAAGTAGAACAAAGTGCCAGGTAGCCTTGCTGAAGCTAGCACTCTGAGTAGCTTTAAAAATAAGTTAACACGAGAAACAACAGCTGGGGTAAAGTAGTATAGGCCAGTAGGCCTCCTGCAGTGATCCTCCATTCATATGTTATGTTCCTGTTTCTAAAGTTGACAGGATAGCGACACCAAGATGAAAACCCAGGCTTACGGTGTAGTGAAAAGAGGATTTTATTATACCCTGGGTTATTAACCCAGGGTAACCCAGGATAACCGACGGGTGTCTCTCAACGTAGCTTTACAAAATATCCTCGCTCACAACTTTCGTCTAACGCACAGTTACCTCTATTTACTGCTAGGTTACCTAGCAGGAGTGTATGGAGACTTGCTCATGTATTTATCCTTACCAGGGAATCGAACCCGGGACCTTGCTATTATCTCTAACCAAGCGAGATACACGGCACCCCTCAAAGGTAGGGACAGAGGGGAAAAACAGAGGGGTGTTGCTTGGTGAGGGGCGGTGAGGGAAAGGCTGCAGTTTCTGGCCTGTTAGAGAGGAATATTAGGATACAGTGTCGTTCACAGTGACTGGTCTCTGGAGGCTTGTAGCCAGAAAGAGCTGGGAACCGATCATTATTCCACGCTTCAGTTTAGGTACATGGTCTGTTTACAGGGATGAAACCCTACCTGAGGAATTCGTTACAGTCACTGTGAACGAAATCGTAGGTTACGTTACGTTAGGTTAGATTGGTGTAAGGTAGATTAGAATGACTAAGAAGTCACAATACCGTGGTTGGAACAATTCACCAAAACCTCTCACTTAGACGAGGAACCTTATCACGACGTTTCGGTCTCTCCCAGACCATTGTCAAGACCCAGTTATAATTTAGGTTAGGTTAGGGTATTCGCATATTCACCCACAAAATAGCAAGTTATAACAAGTGGGCGAAACATCTGACAACGAGTTTTCTGGCCGAAAATACGTACCGTTAAAAAATAGTCACGTTTTTTGTACATCCCGTGAGGACGGACTGGGTAGCCACATTGATTCCTTAGTCTCCCAAGAGCTGATAAAGTCTCTAATTATATAGACTTCTCCATCAGAGTATCAGGCGAGGGATATGGGAAATAAATAACTGCTAATTTACTACTAACTTTCTCAGACCCAATTAACCAAGCAGTAAATGTATAAGAGAGTTATCCGGGTTGAAGGATGGTCAGGAGGGAAGCGGGGATGCATGGGTCCTAGGCGGCTCTCTGTCGGAAACGACTGACTGTAAACAAACATTTGTGGTCGTAAGAGGTCTCAGTCGAATAGTTTTTTGTCATCAGACAAGTTGGTTAACACACTCTGGAAGGTACCAGGCCAAGACTTTGCTCTGTATCTTAGGTCTCCTCTTTTATATATTTCTCTCTTCTCCTTTTTCCCTTTTTCTTTCTCCCATTCTTCACTTCCTTTTTCTTCTCCCCCTTGTCTCGTATCTAAGGTTTCTCATCTTTCTGTTTTTTCCTATTCTTTACTTTCTCTCCTCCTCATCATCCAAATCTCGCTAGAGGCGTTGTGGGTGGGGGCTGTGGCGATGGAAACAGTGGGCGAGGTAAGTGTGGGTGGGAAGAGGGTGTGGGCGTGGGCCTGCTGTTGGTAGCTGTAATGGCCAGGTAATGAGGCGAGGCGGCAGGCTTAATTGAGGGTGTTAGGCTGATTGCCAGGCAACGGTGGCAACTGTTGTAAAGCCTACCACCTGCGTTAAAATAAACTCCCATTTCTCACCCTCTCGGGCGTTACGAGCAAACCAGTTTAGTGTTGCTGGGATGATTGGTGTGTGTGAGTGTGTGAGTGTATTTGTTTGCGTGCAAGTACGAGTATTTGCTTGAGTTCTCGTGACCGCCACAACTCCTGCTCCGTACCCTAGAGAACAATACACAGCTAAGGACAAATCTGTGGACCTTCCCCTACGCATTACCTCCACTTGAGATCGTAAACAAAGAGGTGAAAACATGATTTCTTTCCACCTGACATCAGAACGGGTAACCGCAGAAAGACAAATGGTATGAGCGTGTCACGGCGGCCAGGAAAACCTAACCACTCTCACATCCTCCTCGGGTAGGCCATTTCTCAAACCTTTCCCATTCACGCTTCCTCAGTGTTACAGACCCACCTTGCCCCTCCTCCCTGTAAATATCTCTCCCTTCTGTTATTCTCTCTTGCGGTCGTGTGCTACCGTCCATGTGAGGACGAGGTGTAAAATTAACTAGCCAGTGCCGGCCACAATACAGATTTGGAGTACGTAATAAGGTATACGTTATAGTTAACGTGATGGATACGGGGTGTACATTACACTAGATGGTACAATTATCATACAGTGATGGTGATGTCCACCAGATATGAGGTGCACAATAAACCATCCACTTCGACGATATAAATCTAAAACTGATTTCTTGCCGCTGTTTCAATCCGTATAAACACCGAGAAGACTGGATGCACGAAAGCCATCCTTCACCACTTCGAACCCCCCATCCCGCCCTCCTGTAAACCCAGCAACCGGATCGAATGCTATATAGAAGCCAGCTTCGTAATCTAGGAGAGTGCGCTGGACTGTAACGTTAATTAATTAACGTAGGTAATTATGTCGTGCTTTAAGCAACGAGGCCCTGTTAGTGGCTGGGTTGTTATGATTGGATATTGCAGCTTCTGCATCGAGCGCGCAGCGGAGTGTAGCGGAGTGTAGAGCTGTGTGTATTGGGTGAACTGGAGTGTGCGCTGGTATACTAAGTGGCGTATGGAGTGTGTAGTGGAAGGAAAAGTGGAGTAATGTAATGGTTTCTAAGTTTATTTAAGTACGGGCACACATTAAATACAGTTACACAAACTATCGTACATAGTAACATATATGTAAATTACCCAACAAATAACCCAAAAAAGTCAGTGACTTATTTCCATGGGGGGTCCTTGATTTCTAGTGGGGGTGGGGGAGTTTCCTTGATTTCAATTGGGGGTCCTTGATTTCCATTGGGGTCCTTGATTTCCATTAGGATCCTTGCTGCACTGTAGATGAAGTATTAGGAGGCAGAGTAGTGCTGTGTTTATGGAAGATGGGACCCTTTGGAAAGAACTGCAAAATACAATTGAGAGAGAAAAAATATATATTTCATTTTTGTTTCTTTGGTCACTCGAGGAATGAGAAACGTCGCAGGCAGAAGCTACTGCGAGGTGAAAGGTCAAGAGAAAGGAGCAGTAAGCCAGTTGAAGTCACTTAATTAACTCTGTGTTCCACCTGTATCATTAGTACCTGCCAGGACCTGGACCCACCTGCTACCCCAGTGTGGGGAAGGCAGGAACCTGGACCCATCTGCAACCCCAGGGTGGGGAGGGTAGGAACCTGGACTCACTGCTACCCCAAGGAGGAGAGGGCAGGAATCTGGACTCACTGCTACCCAGAGTGGGGAGGGTAGGAATCTGGACCCCACCTGCTACTCCAGGGTGGGGGAGGTAGGAACTTGGACTCACCTTCTGTCCTAGGAAGGCAGGAACCTGGAACCACCTGCTGACCTGGGAAGGCAGGAACCTGAACACACCTGCTGACCTAGGAAGACAGGAACCTGAACCCACCTGCTGATCTAGGAAGACAGGAACCTGAACCCACCTGCTGACCAAGGAAGGCAGGAACCTGAACCCACCTGCTGACCTAGGAAGGCAGGAACCTGAACCCACCTGCTGACCTAGGAAGGCAGGAACCTGAACCCACCTGCTGACCTAGGAAGGCAGGAACCTGAACCCACCTGCTGACCTGGGAAGGCAGGAACCTGAACCCACCTGCTGACCTAGGAAGGCAGGAACCTGAACCCACCTGCTGACCTAGGAAGGCAGGAACCTGAACCCACCTGCTGACCTAGGAAGGCAGGAACAACCTCGTCTATAAAAAACTTTCTGTTTTGAGTTTTGTAAGTTTAAGCACAGAGTAAATATACTGAGTGATGTGTCTCACGTAGGGGATATACACTGAACGGTATCTCTCGGGGTATAAACAAAGAGAGGCGTGTATCATTCAGGGTATATACTGAGAGGTATGTATCTGTGCATAGTTATCGAGAGTAGTGTATCTCTCACTGTATATACCACGAGAGGAGGTATGCATTTTTCAGGGTATATATATATATATACACTAACAATTCACTGTAATCCTCATTTTAAAGATTAAATTATTAACTGTCTGTGTACAGGGGATTTTCACCTATAGATGACCCTTGTCCAGTCGACAGGTTTCAAACCTATCAAACTACTAAGTTTGACCTGAGTCTTGAGGACGTCTACGAAGCATGTTGACCTTTCCTCACCCTTGCTGGGAGAGGAGGGAGGGGGAGGGGAGGGGGAGGGGAGGGGGTAGTTCCTTGATGCTAGTGAAGGGCTCTTGATTTAAGGAGTTAGAGATTCCTTACCCTTCCATGGACCAAACTTAATTACCTCCCATTCCCCAGGGGCTATATAACCCTTGCGGATTTAGCACTTCTCCAGTAATATAATAATAATACTAATAATAATAATAATAACAATGATACTACTACTACTACAAACAACAGCAACAACAATAATAATAATAATAATAATAATAATAATAATAATAATAATAATAATAATAAAAAATATTATTATTATTATTATTATTATTATTATTATTATTATTAAAATTAATTTCTTTCATTTATCAGAAGATTTATAGGCGAAGGAACCTAAAGACTTTTGCGTATTGTTTTTTAACGAAACTAATGTTTAGAGTTTAGAAGCAAGTTAAAAAGAGAGGTTAAAAATGAGTTACGCGTTAACACGTCATATTGCCGGAAATTAGTTAAATTTGGGAGGTCTACGACCCATCCAATACACTCAGGCCCCAAACACTTTAACCCATGAAGAATTAGACACGTTTCTCACGTGTCTAATTCTTAATCTTGTTGGTATTGTATACCATTGAGAGGTACCATAGTACCTCTCAATACCGTAGACGGTTTTGAGAGGTACAAGGGAGATCAGGTGGAGGTGCAGCATGAAGAGGAGGAGGAGGAGGAGAAGGAACAGGAAGAGAGGGAACAGGAAGAGAGGGAACAGGAAGAGAGGGAACAGGAAGAGAGGGAACAGGAGGAGTAGCAGTAGTAACAGCAGCAGCAGACATGTGGTCGAGGTAAGTATTTGACAAACGGTTATGGTAATACAGACAATAAATGATCATTGTGCGTACTGAACACCATGGAGGGCGTCGTAGCCCCGACTACCAGCTGCCTGAATCACCCCCAGATACCTTCAGCAGACGAGGATTTACGTGCGTCTGTTAGTTTGTTAGGGCAGGTATAAACACCCACCCCGTCCCCTCCTCCTCACACACAACACACACACACACACACACACACACACACACAAACACACACACACAACACACACACACACACACACACACACACAACATTAACAACATTAGCAGCATTTATTGTTATTAATTATCATAATTACCACCATTCATGATGATCGCTGCCTCTTTGCACTGTCTTCAGTGTCTCCAAGTATTCACTGCCTGAGAGCCAGGCAGGCAGTTAGGACACTGCTGGGAGACGGGACCACAAACATGGTCTCTCCCAACCCATCTCTCCGGGCCATTTACATCCTGGATTTTGCCCCGTTATCTCTCGGCTGTTGGCGTTCGTGTAGCTGCTTTTGTTGAGTGCACAGCTGTTGTTCATGAGTCTCCTGTCTCAGAGAGAGCCCTGCTAAACTACGATTGTTCCCGGGACGTCAGGCATTAAATATACCGTCCTCGACTGAGAGATATCAGAGATGGTGCTGCCTAGGAGGTGGTTCAGGGCCGCTGTTGTTTTCTTGTGTGTGTGTGTGTGTGTGTTGTGTGTGTGTGTGTGTGTGTGTGTGCCACGTACACATCACAGACCTAGGCCAACAGTGCGTTAACGGTAATGTGCTCAGAGATCTGGAGAGGGAATCGCACGCTGAGAATAGCGATCACCAGCGCCCCACTGTGAGAGAAAAAAATAATAATAAAAAGTGTGGGTACGCATCATATGTGGATCATTAGTATTTTAATTTGGAGGCGGTGAAATCGCAATGATCACGCGACGCCCGGGGAGAAAATGGGTGGTAATTGTTTTTTGATCCAATTCTGTGGATCACGAGCCAGTCACCAGCATGGAGGTACCCGAGTTAAGTGAGTGTGTGAAGCAAAACAGAGAGAGAGAGAGAGAGAGAGAGAGAGAGAGAGAGAGAGAGAGAGAGAGAGAGGGATGGAGAGTTGATATTGGTAACAGCTCTTAGCTTGTAAATAAAGTTAGGATCCTTAACGTAACCTTGCAAAACCCTGTGTAAAAGAAAGAGAGAGAGAGAGAGAGAGAGCAAGAGAACGCGCTAACAAAAAATCCCCATCGAGACTAAACGAGACCAGGAGAGAGCGAGCGAGTGATGCTGGTGGTGGCGGTGATTATAAACCTCGTAATCAAATCTGGTTGAAGGCAATTGGTTGACCGCAGGAGTCAACCATTAAGGCCTCAGTTACAGCGATAAACATCGCTAATAGGCGCTAGCCGACGCCACTACATCTATCAGTGGTGACCATCTAAAATAAAAACATCTATTAACTTTTTTTTTGGTCTACTCAACTAAAAATCGTATATATTCTATTTACCAATTTGTTTCACTTTAACTGTTAGGGTAATGGCTAGTTAATGCTGGAATAAATCATTTGTTAAGATCACATTAGCCCCCCAAAAAACTAGAATCTATTTCGATTACATCCTCAGTTTTTTTTTTTACAAAGTTTTAATTTTTGTTGTATACCGAGGCTGTACCACGATGTGTAATTCTCAAAGTTACAATATTTGTTTATTGTTCCAGTTAGTGTATTGAGTCTTTTTGTCCTCCTTTCCACCTGAGTTATTACCTGCCATAGATAAGTCTTCACTACTGTTATTGTCAACCTTAAGGACGTTTGCGCATCAATGTGTCATCAATACTCGTCAGTGGACGATAAAGGGGGATCAGTCGCCCTCATATAGACTAAAAGATTAATAGTATACAATTCCGACATGATGGAAAAATAGATGTGTTTGTGATTTGATAAAGCCCACTATGTGGGCGAAACGTAGTCATGAAGAATCGCATTATACTGCATTTGGAAAGATGTAACTCCTTTCTAGGGTGCAGGATGAGGGTGCCTAAAAAACATTGATTTTTTTTCATGATCCGAGGAACAGGAGTTACCCTCCCACATAGTTCGAAATGCTCTGAGTAATAAGGGGGCTTTCTATAATGCAATTCACACATGTCACTTAATCCTATGTCAGTTGTATAATAGATTTTTACAGAAAAAGGTTTGTCATTTGTCACATTCCCACGCCATGCATGACCCCTATGGGTTCAACGCTTCCTCCATGGAAATAATTAACTAATACAATATACACAACCGGACAACAACAGTAAAGAAGCTATTTTTATCTGTGGCTCTGAGTAGATTACATGGATAGATAAGCCGGGCACTGCGTACAAAGTGGCAGCCTGGCATGGGGTCTGGTGCACACGGGAGGACTGTGAGTGTTGCCTCCAGCTGTTGCAATCACAATTCTGTGTCGCTGTTCTGGGGGTCAGAAGTTGACCGCGGGAGGTGATCTGTCAAGCTGGGGGTTGTGGTTTGACTGCTAGGGGGAGGTAGAGGGAGGAGGTTGTTGTAGATGGTTGTGATTTATGGCTGCTGCTACTGTTGATCCAGTGATGCTGGTGTTCTTGGTGCCTCGTAGCTCTGCTACTGCAGTTATTCCTGGTGATTATAGCTGCTGTTGCTGTTGTCCATAATTTCATAGCTGCTGCTAATACTGATTTGCAACTGATGGTGTTTTCTTCCATTGCAGTCAGCAACTGCGTAACAGGTTCTCCTGTAGACGATGAGGACCTCACTCTCTAAAATCCTTCAGCCTTTCCTAGAAAGAGAGAGAGAGAGAGAGAGATCGCAGTCAGCAATATATATATATATATATATATATATATATATATATATATATATATATATATATATATATATATATATATATATATATATATATATATATATATATATATTTCTTCTTCTTTCAACAAATCGGCCGCTTCCCACCAAGGTGGGGTGGCCCAAAGAAAAACAAAAGTTTCTCTTTTAACTTTAGTAATGTATACAGGAGAAGGGGTTACTAGCCCTTGCTCCCGGCATGTTAGTCGACTCTTACGACACGCATGGCTTACGGAGGAAGAATTCTGTTCCACTTCCCCATGGAGATAAGAGGAAATAAGAACAAGAAGTAGTAAGAAAATAGAAGAAAACCCAGAGGGGTGTGTATATATATGCTTGTACATGAATGTGTAGTGTGACCTAAGTGTAAGTAGAAGTAGCAAGACGTACCTGAAATCTTGCATGTTTATGAGACAGAAAAAAAAGACACCAGCAATCCTATCATCGTGTAAAACAATTACAGGCTTTCGTTTTACACTCACTTGGCAGGATGGTAGTACCTCCCTGGGTGGTTACTGACTACCAACCTACTACCTATATATATATAATACAACCACACCAAAATACACACGCACACACACACACACACACACACACACAAACACACACACACACACAAACACACACACGCACACACACAAACGCACACATACACACACATACACACACAAACGCACACACACACACACACACACATCCTTCCCCCTCCCTCGCCCACAAAAAAAATCCGCGAGATGTTTAATCTAACGATTTTTTCTCATCTTTTTGCTTGGAGATTCCCTATTATTGGATTCTGGGAAGGCGCATTCAGTGGTTCTGGGAAACGGTGCCTCGAGCCAACAAAGGCGAAATTCTCGGAATCATCTTGTGACACAGAAGCGAAAGTACATAATAGCGGCTACCTGTGGAGGAATGGGGAGAGGGAAGGGGAGATGAGAGCTGGGAAGAGGAGAGGGAGGGTAAAGAGGAGCCAGGAACCGAGGGGAGATGGTAGTTAGGCGTGAGGGGAAGAGAGAGAGGGACGAAGGGTTGTAAAGAGGGGGAGAAATTTAAAGATGAGGAATTAGGTGAAGAGGAACGAGAGAGGATGGATGGTTGCAAGGAAGGAAACATGCAATAAAGAGAGAGAGAGAGAGAGAGAGAGAGAGAGAGAGAGAGAGAGAGAGAATAATGTAAGAAAAACAGAAAAAGTAGGAAAGAGCTGAGAGCAGAAAGATGTTAGAAGTGATGAATCAATTGAAAAAATATGTGGTAAAGGATGACAGACAGAAAAAAAACAGAGAGCAGAGTGAGATAAACAAATGGAGGGAATAAGGGGCAGAGAAACTTGAAAAGAGTGGTGGAGAGGTTGATAAACACAGGCGAATGTGAGGGGGAAAAAAAAGAATGAAATGGAAATAATGGGGTGGAAGGCGGAAGTGATGGTGATAAAGAGAATTGACGATTGAAAGAAGCCTTCAAAGAAGGGTGGAGGGGGGGGAAGGGGGCTAGATGCAGTTGTGTCTTTGTCATATATATGCTAGAGGCTGGGTCTGAGAAAGACGTGTCTAGTATGGGCCAGTAGGCCTGCAGCAGTGTTCCTCCCTTCTTATGCTCTTTTTTGGGTAGTGGAGGTAAGGTAGAGAGGTGGTTGTGGGTAGTGGAGGTTAGGTAGGGAGGTGGTTGTAGGGTAGGAGGGTAAGGTGGGGAGTGGTGGTAGGGAGGAGATGTGTAGGAGGTAGGTGGTGAGGGTAGTGGATGTTAGTAAGGAGGAGGTGGTATGTGGGTGTAAGAGGAGTGGTGGAATGATTAGTAGAGGTGGTGTATAGTGGTAGAGGTGTGGATGGAGAGGTGTTGTGGTATGAGTAATTAGGAGGTGGTGTGTAGTGGAGGTTAGTGAGGTGTGTTATAGATAGAGTGTTGAGTGAATGGAGGTGTTGAGAGTTAGGATGTGGAGGGATGGGAGGTGTGGTGTAGAGGTGGTCGTAGTGGAGGTTAGTAGGGAGATGGCTATGGAGGACGTATTGCTTTTGTAGTGGAGGTTAGGTAGGAGGGTTGTGTACTGGATAGGTAGATGGTTGGGTATGAGAGCAACTGGCTAGGCGAAGGTGGTTGTGGTAGTAGAGGTAAGGTAGAGGTGGTTTAGTAGTAGTGGAGGTTAGTAGGGGAGTGAGGTGGTTCGGTAGTGGAGGTAAGGTAGGGAGGAGGTTGTGGGTAGTGGAGGTAAAAGAGGTATGAAGAATGAGACTATACTGAGGGACTGATTACTCATTCTTCCTTCCACCGTTCTCTGTATTGACGACAAGCCACTGGCTGGCGTGGTTTTGAAGATCCCAAATATTACACAGGTGTCTCATTCTTCAACTTGTCGATTTTTCAAAACCATTTATATCACTAAAGAGGCGTGGTGGTGTGGTGGCGTGGTGGCGTGGTATCGTGGTAGTTGGGGGGTGAGGGAGACGGTGGGGAAGGGAAGGAAGGGATGTGGGGGGCTAGTATTATCATTCGCAGAAATACCAGAATAGCGAGTCGCATCCAGCTTGAGAAAGGCCATCCTATTCCAGGCCAGAGATGAGCAGGTCTTGACCTGGTCTACACAAACAACAACCTCCTCCAGGCCAGAGATGACCTGGTCTTCCCCTGGGCTACACAAGCAACAACCTCCTCCAGGCCTGAGATGACCTGGTCTTCCCCTGGGCTACACAAACAACAACCTCCTCCAGGCCAGAGATGACCTGGTCTTCCCCTGGGCTACACAAACAACAACCTCCTCCAGGCCAGAGATGACCTGGTCTTCCCCTGGGCTACACAAACAACAACCTCCTCCAGGCCAGAGATGACCTGGTCTTCCCCTGGGCTACACGAGCAAACTACGTAATGTTTACTAAGACAAATTTTGAGCTCATCATTTATGGCAAAAGTGAAGTATTTATTCATATGTGAAGTATGAATAAATAATTTAGAAAAACGACAAGTTGATAAATGAGACATTTGTGCAGTGGCTTCTGCAATCCATTGCAATAGACTGAAGAAGCCATTGGCGGGCGAAACGTTGCCAGAATCAAGATACCTAAGTGTCGCACAAGTGTGTCATTTATTTATAGGTGAGGTGGAATGGGAGGTGAAGGTGAAGGGGGTAGTGAGGAGGGGGGGTAAGCGATTTGAGTGGGAAGTGGAGGTGAGGGAGGGGAGGATTTTTTTTGAAGATGGTAGACAATGGGGAGCTGATGAGAGTAGTGAGGGGAAGAGGGAAGGGGAAGAGGAGGAAACGGAAGCTGTCACAAGTGGGATGCAAGTGGGAGATGCGCGGGGGGGGGGGGGACGAAAACCAAAAGGGGGAAATAGATGAAAATGAGTAATGTATTTACGACAAAATGTGTATAATTGAGGAGGGGTAAAAATGACAACTCCGTCACCTAGGAAAGAATAAATGGGTAGAATAAGTTGAAAAAAAATGGGGAGAGAAGAGGTGCCATTAACCTGGTGTTGGTTCCTGGATCATCGCCCCGGCGCGTTGGTCACAGACCAGGAGTTTCGTGTTGGCGGTTCAGTCTGTCAAGCAAGCTACTGCTGCTGGCTGCAGGCAGTCCGAGGTAGACACCACAAGCTGGCTGATCAGGAATTTCTTTCAGGAACAATGAATCAAGTTCTCTCTCTCTAGAAGAGAAAGCTGTTATTGTTGTTACTGTTGTTGTTGCTGCTGCTATTTTCTTCTTCTTCTTCTTCTTCTTCTTCTTCTTCTTCTTCTTCTTCTTCTTCTTCTTCTTCTTCTTCTTCTTCTTCTTCCTTCTCCTCCTCCTCGTCCTCCTCCTCCTACTCCTCTTCCAGGTTTATTTGAAGGAAAAGCCTTGCAAATTCTGAGATACCTCACACTTACTATTCTTGAAAGGAGTAATTCCAGTGTGCATATTTGCAATCCCATCCAATATTATTTCTCAGATAAAATCTCTCATACAAACTTCCTCTCCGGTGCTCCGGAGAGAATAATTTGAGAGACTGGATTTTTTTTTTTTTTTTTTTTTTTTAGCATTTCCACTAATATGGGTTTCTGAACTTATACTGGCGGGGAAAGTTCTCTGTATTTTCACCAAATAATCGGTTTCGTCCGCCTTAAATAGAGTTATTAATGCACATCAGTGTTGCTGTGCAGTGAGTGTAAGTTCCTAAGGTGTTTCATCATTTTTTTTTCATTTGTTTTTAAAGTTCTTGTTATTCACTCTATCAGTTGCCTCTTCGTCTCTTGTATATGAAGATCAAAAAGGCACAGTACCGGGACTGGAACAATACACAACCACACATAGACAGAAACTTACGACGACGTTTCGGTCCGACCTGGACCATTTACCAAGTCACACAGACGCAGGAGAGTGAGGCTTCATTGCTATATGCTAGCTTCCTGCCACTGCCCTGTGTGTACGTCAGTACACAGCGAGGATATGTCCTAAAAGACAGAGTCAAATTATGTGATGGAGGGAAGGGGAAAGAGAAGGGATTATATAAGGAAGGGGGAAAGAAGAGGCTGTTAGAGAAAGCGTGAAATGAAGATGTCAGGAACCAAGGAAGACAGGACGATAGGAATAATAAATGTAATTGTGATAAGAGAACACCGCCGCTGGCGCCAGGATGGTAAATACGTAAGTTGGTGAGTGAAGTAGCAATGTCAGAAAAGGAAACGGAGAAGATAATTTAAAAAAAAAATAAGAAAGCAAAGATCTAGACAAGATGATATTCGTTAGGAAAAAGTCTTGCACTCATTTTTCTCAAAAAAAAAAAAAAAAAATATAGGGTTGTGAAGAGATGACACATGTACGACAGTTAGGTATTTTAACTGGTTTGGAGTTTTGACGACTCACTCGCCACGTGTTCGATCCCCGCCCGCGGTGTGGTTAGGTATCTTTATTCAGAAACGTTCGCCTATACGGTATTCTTCAGTCGAATACAGAGGAGGCAGCTGAAGCAGTTCCAGACTAGGGAGCAGAACTCTTCTCAGGCTGAGGGGACTGACCATCTCAGAACTATGTGTATTCAAGAACGATGGTCTGTTTACATCTTAGTTACCTGTGGGTCGCGGACACCCCCGTCCCGGGGCAGTTATTGCTAAGCCTTAGTTAGCGAAGCCTGAAATTAAAACTAGCAAGAATTCACTGTGTTTAAAAAAACGTCCTCGTATTTAAGAAAGCTGGGAACTGCGGGTCTTCAAGTGTCATCTAGTTTAGGGTCATGTTTTTCCAGTGTTGTGATGTTAATTTTTGCTTTCTATCACAGTTCATATTTCTGGCAATTTATCAGCCTCAGCTAAGCTGTGGCAGCGCTGAGGTGATGTATTGTTGCCGTGTCACCAGCCACTACTGTCTGCACTCCAGCTTCTCTGTTTTTATTTACGCACACAGCTACCAACAGTGATTGATTAAGCTGTCAATTGCTGCGACTTACACGTGCCTCCGCCGCTTGACAAAGAGTGAGAGAGAGAGGGAGAGAGAGAGAGAGAGAGAGAGAGAGAAGAGAGAGAGAGAGAGGAGAGAGAGAGAGAGAGAGAGAGAGAGAGAGAGAGAGAGAATGAGAGAGAATAAGAATGAGGCAGTGAAATTTCTAGTTAGTGAATTAGAGGGAGAAAGAGTGAATGAGATACAGAATGAATGAGAGAGAGAGAGAAAAAAAGAGAGAGAGGAAGGAAAAGGAGGGAGAGGGAATAAGTGGATTGGGGGCAACAACAACATCAACAACAACAGAAGGGCTCTTTATCAAGGTATTGACTCCGACACCTGGTGACCCAGGAGCAAAGGTATGTCAATCTTCCCTTTAAAGATTTCCCAGAAAAATCTATACTCCCTCCCCACAAGCAGGATCGATGGGCATTTCTCACTGTGGCATTCGACCCTCTCAAGAGATCTTCAAAGTCGGCACTTGTCGATAGAAGATGAGTTTTTCAAAGCTCTTGGGAACAGCCCCTCCCTTTCACATATCATATACGTATCACTTTTGACTTGTCTTCCTCAAATTATCGGACACTTTGTCACTTCTCCCTTTTTCTCCTCTTCCATCACTAGATTCTTATCACTCTTACCTTCCATCATTCACATCACCACACCCTCCATCATTCTTTCCATCCCTCACATCACCACACCCTCTACCATCTCCCCTCCCTAATATCACCACTTCTACCACCCACTCCATAAACCTCTATAAATCTACTAGCACATCTCGAGAGCCGCGCAAATTGGCGCCGCCGCCTCCGCTAGAATGGTGGCGAGGGAGAGCGCTCGCCTCGGGAGAGCTGCCCAGCGCTCGCCTCGGGAGAGCTGCCCAGCGCTCGCCTCGGGAGAGCTACCGTATTTTTTGTTCCTTGGCTTAAAAGTGTCGCGCCAGATCAATCGTATTAACCACCAGGCAATTAAGGGGTGGAGTAGGGCCTACCACGTGCCGACGTCTCGCTTCCCAGAAAGTTTCGCTCTCAGGAAAGGGGACACGTGGGCGAACGAAAGGTTGTAATGATCGGCGGGGTGGTCAGGGTGGCTCGGGGTGATGGATCTACCCTCTGTATGGGAGTGTGTCTCCTCTCTCTCTCTCTCTCTCTCTCTTGTTCCCTTCGTCTCCCCGACCTAACACTCCCATTCCATCCCATTGATCCATCGTCCTCCCTTCCTTCCCTCCCTTCGCTCCCAATTCCCTCCCTCTGAAGACCGGCATTCCTCGTCCCTATATTCACCCTCCCTTCATCAGTCCCTTCATTAGCTTTACCTCAGGACCGATTTGCTACCATATTGTCGCTAAGAATGGAGTGCCTATCGAGTGCGAGGGAGGACGTAATTAATATTTATATAGCAGCCACTGGACAGCCGCGGTGCTGGATCGTGTGGCGTCCCTCAGGACCAGGAGGCAGAGTCACCTTACGTGTGAAAGGAGGACGCCCTAGAGGACATCATTCAACCACCACAGTCATGGTAAATATTTTCACCTTCCTCGTAAAATACACATATCAGGGTACTGTTGTAGTAATCTCATATATATATACATTTGTGAAATACTATCACTATTAACACTACTAATTAAAATATATAAATTAGGCTACCCTTAATAATATAGCTGTAATAATAATAATTATCTAAGAGATGAGTAAACTGGCTTAACTCTTAACTAAAAGGATTCTGAATAAAAGTTGTGGTTGTGGTAACGTTCTTTGTCAAGAGATAGAGTTGAAACCTTTTTTTTTTTTTTTTTTACTGCCACATTTCCCATATTCATCACACCGTGATAATGAACCTTACCTGCCTAGCAGGTCCCCTTTCTATTGTTGTGTTCCAGCTCTCGGTCCTCCAAAAAGAGAGACGACATTGTTTAAAAGGGAGTTTGTCCATCGAGTGAATGATAAAGAGGGTCGTCACGTTCACTGAGAGGTTCCATCCACTGTTCCAGGTTATGAGGGCGTCGGAGCTTCCAGCGTCGGAGCTTCCAGCGTCGGAGCTTCCAGCGTCGGAGCTTCCAGCGTCGGAGCTTCCAGCGTCGGAGCTTCCAGCGTCGGTGGGCGGACTCGGGAAGGCGGTGATCCAGAAAGGTTCTTTGCGTAAGTATTCAGCGTTGTTTCAAGTCACTGTGCGGCCAGCACAGTCGTGAGCAATGTTGTTGTGCGTAAGACAACTGAAGTATACCGGGAGTTCACTGAAGCTGAATTCAGATTGTTTGGTATGGGGTTAAATCTCTCTCTCTCTCTCTCTCTCTCTCTCTCTCTCTCTCTCTCTCTCTCTCTCTCTCTCTCTCTCTCTCTCCATTATTTTCACAATCGGCCTTTAACTTGCCTCACGTTCTCCCATTCCCTTAATCCTTTTTTTATTCGTTCTTTTTTTTTATTTCGCTTTTATCGTCTCTCCCCTCTTTATCACCTCGCATTTTTTCCCCCGTCTCTCTCCTATTTTCTTTAGTTTTGCTCTGAAAAGATGACGCAGAGCTCTATGGTATCAGGTCCCATTGGACATTTTACGCACACACACACACACACACACACACACACACACACACACACACACACACACACACACACACACGTTAGGAAGTATTTCTTCAGTCACAGAGTGGTCGGGAAGTGGAATAGTTTAGGAAGCGATGTAGTGGAGGCAGGCTCCATACATAGCTTTAAGCAGAGGTATGATAAAGCTCATGGCGCAGGGAGAGTGACCCAGTAGTGGCCAGTGAAGAGGCGGGGCCAGGAGCTGTGACTCGACCCCTGCAACCACAACTAGATGAGTACAACTAGGTGAGTACGTAGCTCCAGAGAGACGTCAACGAACTGCAGATGTCAAACAAGTAGCTTCTCAAGTTCAACCCACGCCAATGCAGACCGGACGCAGAGTACAGCACGAAAAGAGAGAGGCTGCAAATATCAGGGGGTGAAAAGGACCTGGGGTTGAACAAAACACCAAACATATCGCCAGAATTGCACCTAAACCGTATAACGTCATCGGCGTGTGCAGTATTATTAAACCTCAGAACAGCATCCAGGAACATGAAAAGAGTCCCTCAGAACCTTATACACGATTTATATTTGGCCAGCCCCAAACGAGCTAATATGATGTGCGCCAGCTGCCGGGAAGAGAGAGTCTGCCTGGATAGAGCATTCCACACAACTAAGGAACTGTAGTAGCCGGTCAACCGGTTAGCTTTCCCACGACAGTCAGACATAGCACACAGCGGCCATTGAACCAGCTACAGTTGTATACAACAGCTAGATTACTCTGGTTACTGTAATTACTGCTGAGATGACTTGTATTGCATGCATCGAATACAGAACGAAGGGCTAATTGCAAGGAGCTTAATGAGTTGCAACGCTATGCACACTCGCTAACGCACGCAGTGCATGCAACAGGAATGTAGGTTAGAGCAGTAGGTAGGTAGGTAGGTAGGTAGGTAGGTGGGTAGGTAGGTAGGCAGATAGGTAGGAAGGTCAGATATAGCAGTAAGGACATAAGAAGGTAGGTAGGTAGGTAGATTAGAGTGGTAAGTACATAGGTAGGTAGGTAGGTAGGTGGTGGGGGAGGTAGGGTGGGCAGGCAGGCGGGTGGGTGGGGCAGGCAGGTCGTGGTAAGTGGTAGGGAAGGCAGGGGAGGAGGTGGTAGGTAGGGTAGGGCAGGTAGGCAGGTAGGTAAGCAGACAGGCAGGCAGGTAGGTAGGTAGGTAGGTAGGCAGGTAGGTAGGTAGGTAGATAGATAGGAAAGGAGGTAGGTAGATAGGTGTCCCCCTGATGTAATCTTTTACCCACCTGTTTGGATTAATATTTCACCATACACAATCTCCGTCACCCCATTGTTGCTCTCCCCATTATCCTGGCTCCTGCTGTGACTCCGGATTCGAAACTGCGAGAGGAGCAGGAAAAGAGGGACGAATGGGGAGGTGAGGGGGAATGGGGAGAAGAATAAGGGAGAGGAACAGGGAGGGAGGTGAACGGGGAAGTGAGAAGAATAGGGAAGACGGAAAATTAAGGATCTAGACGAATGGGGAAAGAAGAGAAGGAAGAAGATTGGAGGAATGAGATTAATATTGGAGAGAGAGAGAGAGAGAGAGAGGGAAGGATGGATAAGAGGAAGTGGACAGGGAAACTGAGTTTGCTGAGAAAACAAGTAGGGAGGAGAAAGAGAAATAGAGAGAGAGAGAGAGAGAGAAAGAGAAGAGAGAAGAGACATACACACAGGAGACAGAGACAACAAGAGAGACAGACAGACAGAGAGATGTATGTCTAAGTTATATACACCGAGAGGTGTATATATATATATATATATATATATATATATATATATATATATATATATATATATATATATATATATATATATATATGACGCCGATGTTGGGCTCTGGATCCGAAGACAAGAAGCTGATTGCCTTTGATTCCCAGGTCGCTAGTGAACCCCCTACTGGTTTAGCGCACCTCGGGGAAGGGCAATGACGGTACTGATCACGTGACTTCGTTATACACTCACTCGCAAGATTTGTCAGTAATTGATATTTTTGTGCTGAGTAATCAATGGCAGCGAGTGCCATATGGCACTATGGCAGGTCCTGACGAGGGAGTGGGAGAGGCGAGGGGAGAGGAAGAGAAGAGGGGAGTAAAAAGAGAGTGAGATCGGGGGAGTAGGAGAGGAAGGAAGATGGGAAAGGAATAAGAGGGTAATTGAGTTTGTTAGAAAGAGTGTGAAAGAGAGAGAAGGGGAGAAAGAGGGATTGGAAAAAGAGGGGAGAGGGAGAGAGGGGAGAGAGGCATGGAAGAGGGAGGTGCTGAGAATCACTCAGCGTCAAGTAATTGGTTATGGCATCAATATTATCCAGGATATTACGCAGGCAAATATATAATGACAGGGAGGGGAAATGGTTTACTAAGTAACTATAGTCACGCTCACAGTGGGTAGATGTGGGCGTGTGTTGTGGGCGGGAGGCGGGCGGTGGGCGGACTTAAGGCAGACAGGGGCGTGTGTGTGTGTGTGTGTTGGTGACACCTGTTATCTTGCCATAGTAACCAGTGTCACGTGTGTTTTTCCGAGACACGTGTTCCTCTGTCAGTCATAAACACGTTTAGGCAGTTTTGCTCTTAGTATATGACAAACACCTGATAAAACACCAAGAGTTGTTTACACACACACACACACACACACGTACAAATGATTCATCAAGCGATTTTGGAGGTACGGAAAGACCGGACACAGAGCACAACATGGGCGAAGAAAAACTGCAAATATTAGCAAAGGAAGAGAACCTGGGGTAAACATGACACAGAGCATATCGCCAGACTTGCACATAAATCGTACAGCGTCAACGACATATGTGAGATTAGGAAACCTCAGAACATAATTCAAGAACTCGAACAAGAAATTCGTCAGAACTTTGTACATGACATGTGCAGCCTCTGTACATGGCATGTGTAGCCTCTGTACATGGCATGTGTAGCCTCTGTACATGGCATGTGTAGCTCTGTACATGGCATGTGTAGCCTCTGTACATGGCATGTGTAGCCTTTGGCTACTGAGAACTAATGCTTTGACAGAATAAGTGTCTGCCCCAACAGGTTGTAGAGACACATAAAACAAGACAGTTGATTCACATATTTGATAACCTACTGACTACTACAATGGAAGAGTCAATCAACCCTTGCAGTTCAATGCTCAGTGAGAACATCAATACTTATAGCAAGAGATACAAGGGGTTAGACTATACATAAGAAAGCCCATGTAATCATTTATCTTTAAGTGGTGTCAGTTAGTCAGTGAGTAACTTTTGAATGTCAGGGTAGCTAAGTTATCGGAGATAATACTAGAATGTGTTATTAATATAATAATAATATCTTTATTAACTACAAGTACATGTACAAGGTATACAGACCATAGCTGACATCAATGACATACATTTCGGGCAAATTAGGTCAGTTTTGTCACAGGATGCGACCCACACCAGTCCACTAACACCCAGGTACCCATTTTACTGATGTAAGAAACATGCCCAATGTTTCTACCCTCGCTGGGAATCGAACTTGAACACTCGCCGTGTGAAGCGAGAGCTTTAGCCACCAGGCCACGCTGTGCCATGCAGAGAGAAAGTTGACCACCGTTTGACATAGATGCCCTAGTTGATAAGAAGCTTCATTAGGGCTCTCAGCTCTTGCTCTCACTCAAAAAAAAAATTATTCAGGGAACGGGTGGGGCTTCAACCCATGCCTTAAAATTGTTAGCAATATATTTGATTAAAAATACTCAGTATTAATGTTGATGTATTTGTCTTTTAATATTCGTGGATGATTGACGATAACCTTTGCAGAAATGAGCTCACGACGACGTTTCGCTCCAACTTGGACCATTGACAAGACACACTCGTCAGTGCTGTGACAGCAGCTCCCTGTGGGTTATCAATCTAGACACTTCAGATGTTTATTTTCTTCTAAGAACTATTATTCTCCTTAAAATTCATGGTTCGTCCACCTTACTACCAGACTACTACCAAGTACTGGCAGTTATCTGGTAGATAACTATGCTAGACTACTGATTTCTGTCCCAAGAGGCCAGAAATAGTAGTCTAGTAATCAGAGACAAGAGCCGAGTCTCGACCCCCAACAAATGTAACCCAGTGAGTACAAAACTTCACATACGCACACCCAACAGGACTCGAGCCCTGCAGTCACATAGAGAGTAGTACATATAGGTGAGCACACACACACACACACACACACACAGGACTCAACAAACAACGTCTGCAGAACTAAAATTAGAGCATTCGCCTGGGTGCTATGATATGCATAATGCAGATTGCAGCTCCTTGCTAAAAATAGCCGAAAAATTGATGTTACAAATGCGTCACAAGTCTATTGTACTCAAGGTTTCTAATTTTGAACAAAATTCTTTACCTTCTTGGTTATCCGGTTACTATCTGTTCTCAGAATAAATTCATCACAGTTATAAAATAAATTGGAGTGTATTCTTGTCCTAATACACAAGTGTGTGTTAAATTATTTAGTGTGGCGTGATGCAGAGAGTGAGAGAGAGTGAGAGAGAGAGAGAGTTGGTATTTCTCTGAGTGAATACGTAGTTAGGTTCTTCTGGTCTGGTAACTGTGTTGGTGGTGGTGGTGGTGGTTGTAGAGGTGGTAGTGGTGGTAGCAGTGGTGGTGATGTTGGTGATGGGTAATGATGTTAGTTGCGGCAGTGATGGTGATGGTGGCGAGTGAAGATTTTTGGTAGCGAATATGGATTTGGTGGTGGTGGTTGGTGTGGTAGTAGAGGTGGTGGGTGTGGTAGTAGAGGTGGTGGTGGTGGTGGTGGTTATTGTGGTGGGGCTGGAGTGGGTGGTGAAGATAGTGACAGTGTTGGTGGTAATGTTGGTGGTGATGATGATGGTGGTAGTTGTTTTATAAGATCAGTGACGTGAAGGACCTTAATGAGCAGCTGTTGTGTCAACTGATGTGTAGACTCTATATCTCTTGGTAATTCACTGCCTCTGTCATCTTGAAATGGGAATTGAATTAGATGCTGAGCAATCAACCTTACATCTCTTGGAATTAATGATTGCATCTGTCATCTGGAAATGTGAATAGGTGTCTGAGTGACCCTGACGTGTTTGGAAGTGATGTTGAAGTATTTGTAGGTAGGGAGAGGCTTGATAAAGCTCTATAGAGGGCGAAACGTTGTTTCAGTATCATATTTATCGGCTACAGCAGTCGTACTGCAGTACTTTTGGGAAAGGGGGTAGAGGGAACGTATAATGGTTGCTAGGTGAAGGGTACGATAAGGGGAAAGAATGGAGAGAAGTGAAGGGGTGAAGGGTAGGAGGATGATGTGGGAGTGTCAAGGAGGTGGACCAGATGTTACGCACTAATTTCCTAACTTTAACCTTGAAGTCCCACACTGCGTCATCATGACAACAAGCCCAGACACTCACTAATTTTTGAAGGGACAGAAAGAACTCAGGTTAGACAGGAGGAAGGAATGGGTGGCTCCACTTTCTTGGATCATAAACTCTTCACCAATATCTAGATATTTCACCCCCCCTTTACCCCCACCTCCCTTGAAGGAAGACCACCACATCAACTAAGGGACCTTCAAAGGGTTAATGGAAAGCTTGACGATATCCACATTGCCTTACTTAAGTCTCCCACCTCCAGATGACACATTTCAGCGGTGGGAAAAAATACCGCAGTGAAAATAGGAAATAAAACCTGAGCGCTTTCATGTGCTTACGCACATCTTCAGAGGAATAAGAAGAGGCAAGAGAAGCACATAGTTTATGTTAAACAGTATGTGTGTGTTAATGTAACCCATCCTGTGTAACTATCACATAGAATAGTCTATCAAAATATTGTAAAACTATCCAGTTTTGCTTAAAAAAAAAAAAAACACGTGTAGCTATAATAACTTTCCCGTGGGGGATTTTGAAGAGGAATCCACAAGAGTGCTTCGCCCGTTCGCGGATATCTTTGGTAATCCGGTTACGATCGTGAACCTGAACCTCGAGCCTTAGCTGTAGCCGCCTCAGTGACACCCTTGGAGGTTGTGTTAGGTGTCCGGATACTCGAATGTGGTCATTTAATTCGTAATTGAAGAAAGGATCCAAGCGTTGATGGATGCTGGGGAAACTGTGGCAATGCGATGACAGCTTAGGAATCTGAAAGGACTGTGGTGTCAACAACAGCAACGGTGTCAACAACAGCGACGGCAGAAACAACAGACGCAGCGATGGCATTAGCAACATCAACAACGACACCTCAAGACTATATTATTACTGGAGTTTATCTCTAACAGTCACTTTTTTGACTATTTCTGTAGTATTCGACAGTCCCCTAACTATTTGGATTCTCATAAATAATAATAATAATAATAATAATAATAATAATAATAATAATAATAATAATATATAATACATAATAATATTATTATTATTATTATTATTATTATTATTATTATTATTATTTATTATTATTATAGTTGGATAGGGTGAGTGCTTATATATGGGGTGGATGTAAGGAGGTGCTGTACCGGGTGTCTGAAGAGGGTTGGGAGGAGGGTGTGAAGGAGGTTTTGAAAAGTAAAGGCTTGAGCATCCAGCAGACATCTCTGATGATGTTAGGAACCCATAGCCTCCGAGGAAAGAGTATTCATGTCTCAGGAAAAAACGTAGTGCTTTCTTCTAACATCAAAATAAATAATAATAATAATAATAATAATAATAATAATAATATTAGTGCTATAAAAATGTTACTAATTATTATTATTGTTAATTTTATTTATATCTAAAATACTCAAAACAATAATTGCAATAATATAATAAAGAAAATGAAGTGGAAAATAAAAATGCGTAGAGAGAGAGAGAGAGGTAGATTGAAAATATTTTACACTTATCTTAAGTTTTATAAAAAGGAAGAAAGAGAAAAGAAATGCCAGCTCGCCCTGAAAACCCCATTTCCTGCTGGCATGGGGTTGCATGATGGCTTTGTCATAAGCCTGAATGGGTCTGAAAGCTCCCCATTGTCCGTACGGGGAGTGAGGGGAAAGAGGATAGTGGGGAGAGAAAGGAGTAGGGTGAGAGTAAGGGGAGGAAGGGGTGAGAGTGAAAATAGGAAAATAGGGAGAGAAACGAAAAACTAGTTAGATAAGATTTAAAACCCAAAATGGGATGTTTTTCCCAGATTGTTTCGCTCGTTTTTCCAGTGAATTTGACGCCCCAGGCTACAGCACCATACCAGGGGAATGGTGTATACAAACAGATTTTGCTGCTCTCATGCGCGCGTGTGTGTGTGTGTGTGTGTGTGTGTGTGTGTGTGTGTGTGTGTGTGTGTGTGTGTGTGTGTGTGTGTGTGTGTGTGTGTGAATCGACACAGATTCTCTTCCAACAGGTCGAGATACGCTGTTACCTAATTGGGGGATTCCTAAGTACGTAATTAGGGACCCACAAGTACGTAATTGGGGACCCACAAGTACGTAATTGGGGGACCCACGAGTACATAATTGATTACCCGCAAGTACATAATTGATTACCCCGTGGGTACATAATTCCTGACACGCGGGTATATAATTGGAGAACCGTGGGTACATAAGTACCCGTGGGCACACAATAACCCCTAATCTAAACAATTTCACTTTCTAATTTCTTCGTTATAGATGTGGTGTTCGTTCTTGTTGTCCGCACATCGCCCTAGGGTTCTTGGCCCGCTAGGGTTGCTCTTAGGGTAGGCCTCTGATGGCCCCCTTGAGTAGGTCTATCAGATAATTCATCAAATAAGCGAGGGAGCCCTGTATTCTGTATCTTTTATGACAATATGGGCCCGATTAACAGCTGACCTTGGGGCAAAGGCTCATTGTTCTGTCAGATATATATATATATATATATATATATATATATATATATATATATATATATATATATATATATATATATATATTATTATTATTAATATTATTATTATTGTCCAATAGAGCAAACGCCAACAAGCCACTAGGACTAGACCAGACCTGAACTACTCACCCTTGAGCAGGCTAGTCCTGTGCTACCCACCGCCGAGCTGACCAGACCAGACCAAGCCATCCCTTCCAATAGACACATTAACTCTGCTAAACACTCGCCTCTTTCTACACAGTCTCTCTCTCTCTCTCTCTCTCACTTCCACTTTCCATCACCACCCAAATGACTAAATTTCTTCCCTGTTACTAACACAAACTCTACATTTTTTTAGCTAAACACCGTCTCTTTACGAACCTAAATACATCAGGTGACTGGTGCTTCAGGTGAGAGTTGCCTAAAGTGACTGGTGCCTCAGGGGACTGTTGCCTCAAGTGACTGGTGCCTCAGGTGACTGTTGCCTCAAGTGACTGGTGCCTCAGGAGACTAGTGCCTCAGGTGACTGTTGCCTCAAGTGACTGGTGCCTCAGGTGACTGTTGCCTCAGGAGACTAGTGCCTCAGGAGACTAGTGCCTCAGGAGACTAGTGCTTAAGGTGTACGGACATTTAAGGGTAGTAGGTGTATGAGGCGTCTGGTGTAGAATGGGTATGGAGCCACAATGACAACTTATCTGCGATAAACCACCATGGCTCTTCCAGGATTGTACAGTTAAATATTAGAAGGGATATGGAGTGCTATACCATCGCTTATTTTTGAGCCCTGGTCGCTAAGGGGTAAGAGGAGATAGTGGAAGCTCTTCCCTACCCCTTGTTGCTAAGGGGTGAGGGGAAGATAGTGCAAGACCTCCTCTACCCCTAGCCACTAGAGATCACCCTCACGAGTTTCTTCATAGCCAGACAGGGACTTACTACCTAACACTGCGCCCAATTTATCACACGACCATATTTTATTCGCCTTCTCCTACCACTTTCAAGTTCTTTTGTTTAATCTTCGCTCCTAATTAAGAGACAGCCAGCCAACTCACCCTACAAGATGACAGCAAATACAACAGCTTATTGTAACATCCTGCCGGAGGCGGTGAGGGAGGAGACGGAGGTGAAGGAGGGGATAGCAGGAGGAAAAAAACAATAGACGAAGGGGAGGGAAGATAGATGGGAGTGAAGGGGTGTAGGGAAGGAGGAAGAGAAAGTGATGTTGGGAGAGGGAAAAGCAGAATGAATATATACAAGAATACTATGGAGCGTTTTATATATATATATATATATATATATATATATATATGATGAAGGGGAAAGTGAGGGAAAAGATTCTTAGAGAGAAGGAGAGGGTAGAGGGGAAAAGATAGGGGGATGGAACGATAGGGCGAAAGGGGGAAAAGGAAAGATGGATGGAGATGAAGAAGGGCAGTGAAACGAAAGTTAAACATGAGGGGAAGGGGCGGAGATTAGGGAGAGGGGAAGCAGGGAAGAGGAAAAGAGAGGGGAGGATGAGCGGGAGAGAAAACAGAGCTCTATGCGAGGGGGGGAATAGGTCAGAAAGAGAGCTTTATTTTCACAAAGTAAGCCAAAAGTGAGCTCTACCTACCTGAAAAAAAGGCAGAGAAAGTAAGTTCTTCCTGCATAAAGAAAATACTGGTGAGTGAGCTCTATTGAGCTTGAAAATGTCAAAAAGTGAGCACTACAAGTATGAAAAAAAAATTTGGAGAGCTCAAAATCCATAAAAACCAGGTCTGAGATCTCAGCCTGCCGGAAAGTGACCTCTCTGAAGGTGTCACAAAATCTGAAACATGACCTCCGAGTCGAAAACGAGAAAAAGTGAGCTCCATCTGTGTCGAAAATCCTCAAAGCTCTACGTCGAATGAGCGCTACCTGCGTCAAACAACACGACAACTAAGCTCTAATTTCGCTGTAAAACCGCGAAGTGCGCTCTAACCGCGTCGAAAATACGGTAGGGCAGCTCTGCTTGCATCAGAAGCCCTGACGCAAGGTAGAGCTTTATATCTATTGCGTCAGATATGAAGCTTCTTTTTCTTTTCTGATCGAAAGAAGTTCAGAAGTTAAAAGAAAACGGTTCGATCCCCGGCATGTTACCTGACACCACCTGGCCCTGTTCACCTAGCAGTAAGCAGGTACCTGGGTGTTAGTCACCTTACACCAGCTGTCTCTGTTCATCTAGCAATAAGTAGGTACCTAGGTGTTAGTTACCTTACACCTGTTTCCCTATTCATCTAGCAGTAAGTAGGTACCTGGGTGCTAGTTACCTTACACCTGCCGTCTCTGTTCACCTAGCAGTAGGCCTGGATTATCTTTTGGGCCCCCTGTCTGAAGCCTGTGAGAAAGTTTTAGGCCTCCTCAAACATCTTTGAAGGGCCGTAAATCGAATAAAAAACTAGCAATAAAATTTAATAATATGTTTTACTGGAATAACCTTAGTAATAGCATTCATTAATACATCTATAATTTCTGAAGCATGTATACACATGTATGATTAAGTATATAATATTATGTATATAGTATATTCAATAATACAAATATTTCTCATAGCTCTATCTCTGGGGCCAGAGATTATGAGGGCCCAGGAGCTCTGCCTTCTCTCATTACTTAATAATGTGTGTTTACCTGGAGTTTACGGGAGAGAGTTCCGGGGGTCAACGCCCCCGCGGCCCGGTCCTTTACCAGGCCTCATTACGTGTGAGTTTTTTTCCTTAAATTTGATATATTCGTGATTGTGGGGTCGTATAGCTGGGCTGTTGTCAACATTGCAATCATTTTCTTCAACACGACTGTGCATGTGAATATAATAAACATGTAATAATATCTTTATTTACTACAAGTACATGTACAAGGTGTACAGACCATAGCTGACATCAATGGCATACTACTATATAGAAAGCCCCTTGTTATGCTGAGCATTTCCCGCAAATTAGATCAGTTTTGTCCCAGGATGCGACCCCAACCAGTCTACTAACTCCCAGGTACCCATTTTATTGATGGAGAATATAGACAACCGGTGTAAAGAAACATGCCCAATGTTTCTACCCTCGCAGGGAATCGAAACCAGACACTCGCCGTGTGAAGCGAGAGCTTTAGCCACCAGGCCACGGTGTTGTGTGTGATTTATACGGTGGCATGGGGTTGGGAGCCGCACCTCAGCCATGCATCAACACCTCAGCCATGCATCAACACCTCAGCCATGCATCAACACCTCAGCCATGCATCAACGTCCACCAGGAGTGTGTTGTCGGTGAAATCCATCCATCCATCAATACGAACTCCCTCTCTCTCGGTTCTTAGGTCAGCGTCACCATTACCTCCCCACACCCTCCTCATCATGCGACTTCTCTCTCTCTCTCCTCTTACCTCCCTCACCCTGCCTCGCTTCTCTCTCCCTCGTCTTTCTCTTCCCTCCCTCCCCTCTTTCTCTCCCCCGTTTTCCTAACCCCTCCACGATGCCATACAGCATGCCAACAAAAACACGTTTTACTGTGCAAAAGGCCTTAATTACTGAGAAACACAACCCCATTCGACCCTATATACACCTTTCTCGCGCTCCCTCTCTTCCTGTCCTTTCCACGGCCCCTCTCACACCTTTTTCTTTCCTTCTTTACCTCCCTTTCCGCCTCTGACCTTAGTTTATCCTCTCAGCTCTTTTCTAGCTATCCCTCACCCTTCCGCTTATCTATCCCCTTCCGCCTCTCCTGGGCTATATATTTCTAGCCTCCCCTTCTGGCTCCCTGCTTCTCAACGCAGGTATTCCATCTATGCATATTATGCATATTATTCTCTTTTAGATGCCTTGATACGAGTGAAGGGCTTTTGATTAAAGGAACTGGAGCTACTCCCTACCCTGCTTAGGATTAAACCTCGTTACGCCCTCATTCTGAGTATGATCCATGAGAACTGAGATAGCTTTGATATTAAATAATATAGGGTTTACAGGTTATCCTGGCCAGCAAATGTTTATCCTGGCCATCTGATGGGTTATCCTGGCCAGCAAGTGGGTTATCCTGGTGAGAAAGGGGTTATCCTGGCCAGAAAGTGGATTAACCTGGTGAGCAAGTCGGTTATCCTGGCCATCTGATGGGTTATCCTGGCCAGCAAGTGGGTTATCCTGGTGAGCAAGTGGTTATCCTGGTGAGCAAGTGTGTATCCTGGCCAGCAAGTGGGTTATCCTGGTAGCAAGTGGTTATCCTGGTGAGCAAGGTGTTATCCTGGCCAGCAAGTGGGTTATCCTAGTGAGCAAGTGGGTTATCCTGGCCAGCAAGTGGGTTATCCTGGTGAGCAAGTGGGTTATCCTGGCCAGCAAGTGGGTTATCCTGGTGAGCAAGTGGGTTATCCTGGTGAACAAGTGGGTTATCCTGGCCAGCAAGTGGGTTATCCTGGTGAGCAAGTGGGTTATCCTGGTGAGCAAGTGGGTTATCCTGGCCAGCAAGTGGGTTATCCTGGTCAGTAAGTGGGTTATCCTGGCCAGCAAGTGGGTTATCCTGGTCAGTAAGTGGGTTATCCTGGCCAGCAAAAGGGTTATCTTGGACACACACACACACACACATAGGATCCATACATAGCTTTCACAAGAGGTACGATAAAGTCCCATAAGCAGGGAGAGAGTGGACCTAGTAGCCACCAGAGAAGAGGCGGGGCCTGGAGCTGTGAAATGACCCCCTGCACCATAAATATGTGAGTAAACACACCGCACACAGAGGGACACAACATATGAGTATGTGTTGTCACTCTTGCAGACACACTCCCCGAGAGAGTATTTTTTCTAGCATGGGTGAATCGCCAAGTTATTGAGTGTAATTGGCACTTCTGGCGGCAGATGACCGGATCAAAAGACCATTAAATGCCAATTCACCCTTTGATCTCCTCCCATTTCTTCCGACGAACACTCTCCCTTTTTTTCCTCCTGCCTTCCCTTCTTTCACCCCCTTGTCCACTCCCTCTAAGTTCCAATTACTCCATAGTTTGACTGGATTTCTGGGTCTATGTCATGAAGTATTATTTATCTGACATTTTCTCCCTTATCTAAGCTCTCAGTTAACCTAAGTAATCTAAGAGACAGTCAGGGGGGGGCAAGAAACTGTCAGCTAACCTAGAGAGCTGTCAGCTAATTCAAAGTACAGTTGAGAGTAGTTGGTGTAGTGACGACCAGCTGACATGAGTGTGCACGGCCGATCGACACTTGTTAGTTGACGTGATTCCATCAACTGACATGTCAGGGCTGCCAATTCATTTAGAGCCTTTTGCCTTTGTATGTATAATATACCTCTTTCTCTCTCTCTCTCTTTCTCTCACCTAGAATCACACACACACATACACACACACACACACACACACACACACACACACACACACACACACACACACACACACACACACATACAGGAAGAAAGATACTGTACAGATATATACTTTTTTATTTTCTTTTGGGACTGCTCCACTTTTATAATAGTTTAATTGAACGGATTTTCCACAAAGCTGGGTGAGGCGAGGTGTGAAAAGCCCAGAGGTGGGGGAGAGTGAGGCAGACACACGTCAGTGTGGTCATAGTTGCTCTGTTCTCTGCACGGGGACACAGTCACTTTCTATAACTTTCCGTGGCACAGACTCACTTTTTTCCTACCCATTGGACGTCCTTTTTTTTATCTCTCCAGTATTTTTGTCGTGCTAGATCTGTTACGAGAAATGGAATTTGACAGCAGAATGTTGAAACTGCTGTGACGGTAGGCAGTATTATATATATATATATATATATATATATATATATATATATATATATATATATATATATATATATATATATATATATTGCAAAAATCTCCTCCAAGCTAATGATTGCATGTTGAGCTTCTCCAGTTTACTGAGTGTGTAAATGCTGATCAGCTCCTGCTGACTGATTGTGTAAATCGCTGTGAATATTGATCTCTTTAAGCGGAGAAGATTAGAGCAAAGCTTCATTGAGGCCCCGAGTAAACAAAAGACTCCCCACCCTGTACTTTGTGGGATAGAGTGGGGTTGGAATCCCTAATCAGCCGTAGTGTCAACACGCTGCTCTTGACGAGGTGGGGATGAGCAGGGTGATGTGGGGGAGGGCAGCGTAGGGAAGGGCTATGTAGGGAAGGGCAGTGTAGAGTAGGGAAAGAACTGCAGGGTGGAATGGTGGGGCAGGGAGGGGAAAGAAAGGGTAGAATTGGGTGGGACCTTCGGGGCAAAACCAAAAATAACAGCCTGTTCTCATACCATGATTGATGAACGTTCAGATCTTGACTTTGCTAGTTTATTGAGCACCCGCAGTTCGTTCCATGATAAGGCAGAGCTTGGAAGACGCTCACAGAGGTCACAAAGGACCTTTGTCAGACTCCTTAAAGGCATAGTTACCTACATCATTAATATATTAAAGTAGTATAACAGACGTTTCAGAGAATTGGACTGATGAAGTCCCTGGTGGGCGAAATATCTCCTTAACAAATGTCTGAGTTATCGCAGATATGTAATTCTTACACTGTGGGTGTCTCTCTTCCCTCAGACTGCACGATCTATAGTATTGATTAGCGTTTTTATTTTGGTCCTGTGTGGTGTGTCACAATACTGGGTGCTTGCTTGAGGGTATTTACTCATTAAGACAAGACGAGCTAACAAGCGGAATTCCTTAAGTCTTTGAACCTATACCGTACCTGATGTAAGTGAATAATTCATTGAGGAAAAAAAAATAAGAGCATTTCGGATGTTTGTAGACGATGAGAAGTAATTAAGGAATACGATAACGGTAGATAATGGAAGTAAACTAGAAAAAGACTTAAACTGCAAGAATGGTCCAGCAAGTGGTTATTAGAGTTCACAGCAAATAAATAAATACAAATGAAGAAGGAAACTGGGAAAAGGGAGACGATAAGGCAATATTCTGATTGTAAAAGTGAGATAATGTACTCGGTATGGAGGTGGACATTACACAGAACCTGTCTTCTGAGAGACAAACCAAATAACATGAGGATTATATGCAATTTTGCACACATACCAACTGGATTCAGTGATCCAAACATCTAGTGATCAAGAGGCTTTATACGAACATACAGCCCCTCAAACCGGACTCTTTAACGCCTAAAGCATGTACAAAATGAAAAAGAAGAGAGGTTTATCTATAGATTGGTTCTGAAGCTCAAAGAACTCCAAGCAAAGTCTGGGAAATGTGAGTCTCACGTTCCTGTAAGAAAGAGGTATCATAGGAGACATGGTTTCAAAACACAATATGCTCAGGGGAACAGACTAGTAGACAAAATAGTTTACTTGGCATGAAAGAAAACAAGCAAGGAGGGGCAAACTTGCTTTTAGAGATGTATTGGCATTACAACGTCTTCAGCGCTAGCACAGCTAAGAATTGGTACGAGCTGGGAAGACAAATAATAGAGAGGGATTCAGTGTTTCAAAAGTAGGTTGACCACAAGTCGAATGAAACTGAAGAGGTGATATCCAACCTCTGGAAACCCAGCACCGACAAATTCAGCTTAGTAAATGAAGCCAAGTAAACACACACATACTAGAGTATGCAGCACCAGTTTGGAACCCACACCTGGTCAAGCATGTCAAAAAATTCAAAGGTTTGCGACAAGGCTAGTTCCACAGCTCAGGGAAATGCCATATGAAGAAAGGTTGAGGGAAATAGGACTAACAACACTGGAGGACAGAAGGGTTAGAGGAGACATGATAACGACATACAAAATACTGCGGGGAATCGACAAGGTAGATAGTAACAGGATGTTCCAGAGAGGGAACACAGAAACAAGGGGACACAACTGGAAGCTGAAGACTCAGATGAGTCAAAGGGATGTTAGGAAGCAATTTTTTAGCCATAGAGTAGTTAGGAAGTGGAACAGTCTAGCGAACGATATAGTGGAGGCAGGAACCATACATAGTTTAAGACAAGGTATGATAAAGCTCATGGAGCAGGGAGAGCAGAGACCCAGTAGCGGACAGCGAAGAGGCAGGGCCAGGAGCTGAGCCTCGACCCCTGCAACCACAATTAGGTGAGTACACACACACCTCACAAACACGTTAAATTATTGTACAAATACCAAAGAAGGGACACCACATGTACACTACATGTACGAAATCAAATCACACGCAAACACACACACACACATACACATACACACACATACATACACACACACACACACACACACACACACACACACACACACACACACACACACACCTATGATATGTAAGAGACGCCACACTGGCGAGGGATGACGCCAATACCATGCAGTAATATAGTCAAAAGCAGGTTGGCAATAAATCCAGCTACGAGAGCGCTTACAGGGTAACCAAGCTCGACTCCTTCATTAAGAGAGGAGAGTTAAACCTTTGAGCAGGGCTGCACCCCTCGTCTGCTCCCACACACACCCTTCCCCTCTCTCTATCATGCGTTATGCAGAGGGGAGACTCCCTGGCGATGAGGGCCGCTGGGAGGGCTGAGAGTGAGGGCATGGGTAGGCAGGAGAGGGTATAAAGGGTAGAGAGAGAAAGAAAAGAGAGAGAGAGAGAGAGAGAGGGGCAGACAGACAGAGACACAGACACAGACAAACAGACACCAGAAAACGTATAGCACAAAGGAAAATGACTGGACCAAGGGGAAGGAGTCAGACATGTGTGGCAAGAATATATATGACCAGACATGAGGGAGAAGTCGATGTGAGGCGGCGGTGATGTGTCAGTGCTGAGCACAGAGGTGCTCAGCACTGACACCTCACAGAGGTGCTCAGCACTGCCTGACTACTTCCTCTTCTGTTACAAATAAAACAAAATAATACCCACAGTGTGCTGCGTCCCCCTACTCTCTCTACGACAGCTTTTTGTTCCCACTGTGTAACTTCTGTTCCACCTCTCGTATTCCATCACACAAGACAGTTTTGCTATATCAGGTGATGAAATGGGTCAGCCTGGACCGCGAGATATCACTAGAGAGATGTGGATATCGTCAAGCATTCGACTAAAGGGTTCAGTAGCTTCGTTCGCGTCAAGGAAATCATTCCAGAAGAGATGGAGTTACTACCGTATTTACCGGCATATAAGGCGCACCTTTTTTCCTCGCAAAAGTCTTAGAAAATCAGCTTGCGCCTTATATGCTCAAGGTCAGGGTCAGGGGTTACGGATTAGCGTAATCTAAGAGGGTCATTAGCGTAAAGTAAGAGGGTAAGTAACCATGTGGATGCCCTTTGAAGGGTTTCAACGGAGCTGGAGTTACTGTTACTTGTTTATTGTGTTTATACTTACGGGGATAGAGGGAGAAACCGATACAAGAACGTTGGAACCTAACATCTTGACGAACAAGAGTAAGAAGGTCACAGTGGTGCAGCTGAAGATGCTGTGAAGATCTGCTTCATCCCTCTGAGAGGATGAGAACCATCCACTTGTGTCACGGATATTCAAGAGTTGTGACGACCATCCAACAGAGAAACGACGACCATCCATCAGGGGAAAGTCACGACTGTTCACCGGGGGGAGTTGGCCATCCAGAAGGAGTCAAGACCATCCAACGGGAGGAGTCATGTCCAGCCGCCAGGTGGTCACGACTGTTCACTAGGGTAACGACCATCCATCAGAAGCCACGACCATCCGAAAGGGTGACGACCATCCATCAGAAGCCACGACCATCCATCAGGGGAGTCATGACTGTTCACCAGGGGTGAAGACCATCCATCAGAAGCCACGACCATCCGCCAGGGTGACGACCATCCATCAGGAGTCACGACCATCCGCCAGGGAGGTCACAACTATTCACCGGGGTGGGGGGAAAGAGAAAAAGTCACAACCATCCACCAAGGGGGCACAAAAAACATTCACTAGAGGTCACGAACATTACCCAGAGGTAAATTACAACATCCACCTGGCGTAGTAAACATTATCCTTCAGAGTGCAAGCACTGTGAACAATGAGAATATCGTCAAGTAGTCCATTAAAGGTGAAAGTTGCCTCTGGATACAGGTGTCTAGCGCCTTAGGTGGTAGTTCCCTTGGCTCACAACCGAAGGAACCTGGGTTCAATCTTGGGAGAGCAGAGAAATTTAGGCAAATCTGACACTTGTTGAGCGAGCAGCAATTAAACACCTGGGTTTTAATCGACTGTTTTGGATCACGTACCTCGAATTAGGTTATGATCTTTCTGAAATGAGCCTAAGGAACCAGCTCTTAGCCTAAATTTCATCTGTATGTAAAAATATGAGAGTTGACTATCAATTAACAAAAGATGAAAATAATGCTTCTGTTTTAACTAAGTTAGTCCAGAGGATGGAATAACTACCCCTCAAAAGTTGATTAGCGATGCTGAAGACTCTGGCTCTTCTGGACCGAGAAAATAGAAGAAGCCAAGACACAAGAACCTTCACACGAAGCCGAGATCGGAGGCTTCGTATGATTATGAGCTTCAAGCTCTCTTGATCCAGGAAATTAGGAAAAACACTCTTTTTTCTCCTTGGATAAAATCTGATTAACTCCCATTCACCGGGTTTAGAGCTTTCCCTTGACTATAATGATGATAATACTGATAATGGGTCGGTTCTGGGGTGACCTAACACCACTCAGAAGATGAAAATTAACCCCGACAACATATTAATAACAATAATACAACATTTTCTTGTGTCTCCGCAAAACTTATGATATATATACTATATATATATATTTTTTTTCTGCTACCGTGAGGTAAAAATAAGAACCCGTTGGTATTCTTATATTCTTTGGAAACTGCTAAACCCTCTGATGTATAAACCTTGGGAAAAGATACCAGCAAACTGGTTTAGAAAAACACGAGAGCGAACACTACCTGGAGAGGGTTTTGGGGGTCAACGCCCCTCGCGGCCCGGTCTGAGACCAGGCCTTGGGGACATATTTATTAGAAAACGTTTCGGTCCTGGGACATTGATCACTTCTAACATACTGAGGTTAAAAAGACAGTATATATAGGTGGAGACTGAGGTGCCAAATGGTGACGTGAAGAATGCCATATTGGGACGAGGACAGGTAGACAATGTGTTCGCGTGACTTCGTATGTTAGACGTCATCAACGTCCCAAGGCCGAAACGTTTTCTAATAATTATGTCCTAGTGTTTGCTTAGTTTTTCTAAAACAGTTAGTGACCCAAGGGTTGATACAGTTCCGCTCATCAGTAACTAGAAATAAATCTCTTTTAGAAAGGCTATCTTAACAATTCCCCGAAGCCAGATTAGCCATAAAATCTAAGGAGCACTAAAAAAATCGACCTAAACATGTTGGCAAAGACACCATGAGTGGTGGAGGCTCGATCCTCCGTTCACGGAGTTAGAGACAAATGCGCTAGCTAGTTGTCTGTCAGTCTGAAGACCCAGGAGATTCCTGGAAGCGACCGCTACTCCGAGGAAACTTCAGCAGGAAACTCAAGTGTTCTTTGGGGTCCAGGAAGTCACCAGACACTACAAAGAATATTCCGTGGAGCTAATTAGGGACATAGCGATCCCTAAGAAGGGCGAAGGGAGACAAGCAGAGAAAAGAAGAGGTAAAGGGAGAGAAGGTGGGAAAGGGGAAGTGTTTAAAAAATGAAAAGGAGAACGGGAATGTTAAGGATGACTCAGAGGGACGAACATGATGATGATAATGATGATGATGCTGACCATCATCAATATCATCATCATCATGGTGATGATTATTGTGACGGTACCGATATTGAGGTTGATTACGTTGATACGTAATGTTAATAACGATAATGTTATTGCTGATGAATCAATTCCAGGTGCAAAAAAGGGGACAATTGATGTCTGTCTGTCTATCTATACCCTCCCTCTCTCTCTCTCTCTCTCTCTCTCTCTCTCTCTCTCTCTCTCTCTCTCTCTCTCTCTCTCTCTCTCTCTCTCTCTCTCTCTCTCTCTCTCTCTCTCTCTCTCTCCGGACACTGCCCTACATTCAGAGGGTAGCGCCCCTAGGAACTACCTCCCACAGTCCACGACGCCCTCACCACCGATCCTCCTAATATAGAGAAGAAATGGCCTCAGTAACAGGAAGGGAGGAGAGCGATCTAGTAGGGTGTCCAGCGACACAATGAGAAAGTCATGAAGGATAAGCAGGTGGCTCTAACGAGAGGAAAAGGTGGTCATGACAGCTCCTGGGGAGGGAGAGGGGAGAGAGGGGAAAGTGTGGCCCGTGTGCGCAGAAGAGGGGAACCAACGGCGTCGCAAAAGGGAGCGAAATGGAAATAAGCGAGAGGGGAATGGGAAGGGTCGGAGGATGATTAAGATCTGCAGCCGAGGGGAATGAGCAGAAGGGGAATAAGTATAACGCAATAATGACGCGGGGATGAGAAAGAGGGGTGAAGAGAATGAGGGAATGAAGAGAACCGAGAAGGGGAGGGGGAAGGGGGGTTTCCACGACGGTGTAGAGGGCAAGTGTAAAGGGTAAAAGAGGGAGAGGGGAAAAGAACAGAGAAAGGAAGGGTGACCGGGCCAAGGGAAGGGTGGACGCGACAGAGAAGTGGTAAATATGACATGGGAAGGGATGCAGAGGGAAGGGCGACCAAACTACATGGAAAAGAACACTAAGAAAAGATGTTCAGGGAAGGGAAGAAGTGTAGACTCAGCTGCGAAGAGGGTAGCTGTGAAGGTTGCTGATAAATAGGAGAAAAAGAGAGGGAGAGGGAGAGAGAGGGAGAGAGAGAGACAGAGACAATTTTGCAGAATGGTCTACTGCCGAATCAGCAAGAAAATAGAGGATGTGCGGTGAGAGACCCAGCTGGGCAGTGTTTCAACTAGAAGCAATAGTAGTAGTAACTCCAGTTCCCCTGGCAGGAAACCTTTGAAATCTCAGTAGCTGCTGAACCTATAGCAGAATGGCTCATGATATCCTTATCCCCTTACTGAAGTCTCCCAGCTCAGGCTGACACTTTTCATTACCTCAGACACAAAGTCATTCCCTGGAGCCATCTGTGGGCCACCAATTTCATTTGATCAAGTGACTTTATTTCGTTGATATCACTATGCTGTACGAGTATGTTCTCTCTCTCTCTCTCTCTCTCTCCAAAATACACGTTGGCTTTCATAAGAACTCACGTCTTAAATACTGGCAGATGGCGTCACCAAAAGTACCTTAAAAATCCTGCATAACAAACGTCAAGAAACCCCATAACTGACGTCAAAAAGCCCCATAACTGACGTCAAAAAGCCCCATAACTGACGGAAACCATCTCACATATCCGACGGAAATGACGGAATCCGAATTTTTATCGAAAAAAAAGAAGTATAAAGGCTCTCCTCCCTCACAAGATTGAGACGGAAGAAGATGATGAAGAAGAAGAAGAAGAAGTGGAAAGATGTCTTGGGATTACGGACAAGATGACTTCTACAGTGGTAGGACGTGGTAATGTACTACTACTACTACTACTAATAATAATAATAATAATAAGATTGATAATAATAAAAATAATAATAATAACAACAATAATCATAATAAAAAATAACAATTAAATATTAATAATAATATTAATTATAATAATAATAATAATAATAATAATAATAATAATAATAATAATAATAATAATAATAATAATAATAATAATAATAATAATAATAATAATAATAATAATTAATAATAATAATAATAATAATAATAATAATAATAATAATACCTGTAACTTTAAAAGCTTAATAATCCCAAAAATATATTCAAGAAAAAAACACGAAAATATATAGAGAAAAAACGATAATTAGCATATAAAAACCACTAATTAGTGACTAATTAGTGATCAGCAATGAGGACTGAAGACCCAGAGAATTTACAAAAAAACTAGCAGTAAGTAGGTACCTGGGTGTTAGTCGAACGTGGTGGGTCGCACCCTGGGTAAGGGGTACTATACCCTAGATAGGCCTGGGTTTTGAAATGAGCTGAGGTACGACAACACTTCTCAGACTGTAAGATTAATGTGTGTACATATATATGTAACTGAAATTCAGGCTTCGAAGAAGAGAGAGAAAGAGGCAACATGTCTATATATGAAGCACTTGTATGTTGATTACTGGAAGTCACGATTTATCAAGAAATGGAGAGTGATCTTAGTACAGCATCTCAGTGCTCTTAGTACAGCATCTCAGTGCTCTTAGTACAACATGTCAGTGCTCTTAGTGCAACATGTCAGTGCTCTTAGTACAACTTCTCAGTGCTCTTAGTGCAACATGTCAGTGCTCTTAGTACAGCATCTCAGTGCTCTTAGTGCAACATGTCAGTGCTCTTAGTGCAACATGTCAGTGCTCTTAGTGCACCATGTCAGTGCTCTTAGTACAACATGTCAGTGCTCTTAGTACAACTTCTCAGTGCTCTTAGTGCAACATGTCAGTGCTCTTAGTGCACCATGTCAGTGCTCTTAGTGCAACATGTCAGTGCTCTTAGTACAACATGTCAGTGCTCTTAGTGCAACATGTCAGTGCTCTTAGTAAACATATCAGTGCTCTTAGTACAACATGTCAGTGCTCTTAGTACAACATGTCAGTGCTCTTAGTGCACCATGTCAGTGCTCTTAGTGCATCATGTCAGTGCTCTTAGTGCACCATGTCAGTGCTCTTAGTGCAACATGTCAGTGCTCTTAGTACAACATGTCAGTGCTCTTAGTACAACATGTCAGTGCTCTTAGTGCACCATGTCAGTGCTCTTAGTACAACATGTCAGTGCTCTTAGTGCACCATGTCAGTGCTCTTAGTGCATCATGTCAGTGCTCTTAGTGCACCATGTCAGTGCTCTTAGTGCAACATGTCAGTGCTCTTAGTACAACATGTCAGTGCTCTTAGTGCAACATGTCAGTGCTCTTAGTGCATCATGTCAGTGCTCTTAGTACAACATGTCAGTGCTCTTAGTAAACATATCAGTGCTCTTAGTACAACATGTCAGTGCTCTTAGTGCACCATCTCAGTGCTCTTAGTGCAACATGTGAGTGCTCTTAGTGCACCATGTCAGTGCTCTTAGTGCAACATGTCAGTGCTCTTAGTACAACATGTCAGTGCTCTTAGTGCAACATGTCAGTGCTCTTAGTAAACATATCAGTGCTCTTAGTACAACATGTCAGTGCTCTTAGTGCACCATGTCAGTGCTCTTAGTGCATCATGTCAGTGCTCTTAGTGCACCATGTCAGTGCTCTTAGTGCAACATGTCAGTGCTCTTAGTACAACATGTCAGTGCTCTTAGTGCAACATGTCAGTGCTCTTAGTGCATCATGTCAGTGCTCTTAGTGCACCATGTCAGTGCTCTTAGTGCAACATGTCAGTGCTCTTAGTGCACCATGTCAGTGCTCTTAGTGCAACATGTCAGTGCTCTTAGTACAACATGTCAGTGCTCTTAGTGCATCATGTCAGTGCTCTTAGTGCATCATGTCAGTGCTCTTAGTGCACCATGTCAGTGCTCTTAGTGCAACATGTCAGTGCTCTTAGTGCAACATGTCAGTGCTCTTAGTACAACATGTCAGTGCTCTTAGTGCAACATGTCAGTGCTCTTAGTGCAACATGTCAGTGCTCTTAGTGCAACATGTCAGTGCTCTTAGTGCAACATGTCAGTGCTCTTAGTGCAACATGTCAGTGCTCTTAGTGCAACATGTCAGTGCTCTTAGTACAACATGTCAGTGCTCTTAGTGCAACATGTCAGTGCTCTTAGTACAACATGTCAGTGCTCTTAGTGCAACATGTCAGTGCTCTTAGTGCAACATGTCAGTGCTCTTAGTGCATCATGTCAGTGCTCTTAGTACAACATGTCAGTGCTCTTAGTGCATCATGTCAGTGCTCTTAATGCACCATGTCAGTGCTCTTAGTGCATCATGTCAGTGCTCTTAGTACAACATGTCAGTGCTCTTAGTGCCTCATGTCAGTGCTCTTAGTACAACATGTCAGTGCTCTTAGTGTATCATGTCAGTGCTCTTAGTGCACCATGTCAGTGCTCTTAGTGCAACATGTCAGTGCTCTTAGTACAACATGTCAGTGCTCTTAGTGCAACATGTCAGTGCTCTTAGTGCAACATGTCAGTGCTCTTAGTGCAACATGTCAGTGCTCTTAGTGCATCATGTCAGTGCTCTTAGTGCACCATGTCAGTGCTCTTAGTGCAACATCTCAGTGCTCTTAGTGCAACATGTCAGTGCTCTTAGTGCACCATGTCAGTGCTCTTAGTACAACATGTCAGTGCTCTTAGTACAACATGTCAGTGCTCTTAGTGCAACATTTCAGTGCTCTTAGTGCAACATGTCAGTGCTCTTAGTGCAACATGTCAGTACTCTTAGTGCAACATGTCAGTGCTCTTAGTGCAACATGTCAGTGCTCTTAGTAAACATATCAGTGCTCTTAATACAACATGTCAGTGCTCTTAGTGCATCATGTCAGTGTTCTTAGTGCAACATCTCAGTGTTCTTAGTGCATCATGTCAGTGCTCTTAGTGCATCATGTCAGTGCTCTTAGTGCATCATGTCAGTGCTCTTAGTGCAACATGTCAGTACTCTTAGTGCATCATTTCAGTGCTCTTAGTGCATCATGCCATTGCTCTTAGTGCAACATGTCAGTGCTCTTAGTGCATCATGTCAGTGCTCTTAGTGCAACATGTCAGTGCTCTTAGTGCAACATCTCAGTGCTCTTAGTGCATCATGTCAGTGCTCTTAGTGCATCATGTCAGTGCTCTTAGTGCACCATGTCAGTGCTCTTAGTGCAACATGTCAGTGCTCTTAGTGCAACATGTCAGTGCTCTTAGTGCAACATGTCAGTGCTCTTAGTGCACCATGTCAGTGCTCTTAGTGCAACATCTCAGTGCTCTTAGTGCAACATGTCAATGCTCTTAGTGAACCATGTCAGTGCTCTTAGTACAACATGTCAGTGCTCTTAGTGCAACATGTCAGTGCTCTTAGTGCAACATGTCAGTGCTCTTAGTGCAACATGTCAGTGCTCTTAGTGCATCATGTCAGTGCTCTTAGTGCACCATGTCAGTGCTCTTAGTGCAACATCTCAGTGCTCTTAGTGCAACATGTCAGTGCTCTTAGTGCACCATGTCAGTGCTCTTAGTACAACATGTCAGTGCTCTTAGTACAACATGTCAGTGCTCTTAGTGCAACATGTCAGTGCTCTTAGTGCAACATGTCAGTGCTCTTAGTGCAACATGTCAGTACTCTTAGTGCAACATGTCAGTGCTCTTAGTGCAACATGTCAGTGCTCTTAGTAAACATATCAGTGCTCTTAGTACAACATGTCAGTGCTCTTAATGCATCATGTCAGTGTTCTTAGTGCAACATCTCAGTGCTCTTAGTGCATCATGTCAGTGCTCTTAGTGCATCATGTCAGTGCTCTTAGTGCATCATGTCAGTGCTCTTAGTGCAACATGTCAGTACTCTTAGTGCATCATTTCAGTGCTCTTAGTGCATCATGCCAGTGCTCTTAGTGCAACATGTCAGTGCTCTTAGTGCATCATGTCAGTGCTCTTAGTGCAACATGTCAGTGCTCTTAGTGCAACATCTCAGTGCTCTTAGTGCATCATGTCAGTGCTCTTAGTGCATCATGTCAGTGCTCTTAGTGCACCATGTCAGTGCTCTTAGTGCAACATGTCAGTGCTCTTAGTGCAACATGTCAGTGCTCTTAGTGCAACATGTCAGTGCTCTTAGTGCACCATGTCAGTGCTCTTAGTACAACATGTCAGTGCTCTTAGTGCAACATGTCAGTGCTCTTAGTGCAACATGTCAGTGCTCTTAGTGCAACATGTCAGTGCTCTTAGTGCAACATGTCAGTGCTCTTAGTGCAACATGTCAGTGCTCTTAGTGCAACATGTCAGTGCTCTTAGTGCAACATGTCAGTGCTCTTAGTACAACATATCAGTGCTCTTAGTGCAACATGTCAGTGCTCTTAGTGCAACATGTCAGTGCTCTTAGTGCAACATGTCAGTGCTCTTAGTACAACATATCAGTGCTCTTAGTGCAACATGTCAGTGCTCTTAGGAGAAAGGGTGTTCAAATTCATGTGAAATTACAAAGGGGGCCAGTGGGCCGCCAAAGCCAACAGTCTGGTTTAAAAGGCAACAGTCTGGTTTAACAGGCAACAGTCTGGTTTAACAGGCAACAGTTTGGTTTAACAGGCAACAGTTTGGTTTAAAAGGCAACAGTCTTGTTTAACAGGCAACAGTCTGGTTTAACAGGCAACAGTTTGGTTTAAAAGGCAACAGTCTTGTTTAACAGGCAGCAGTCTGGTTTAAAATGCTATTAATAAGGAAGCCTTGATAAAGACTGGGCTGCAAGGGTAGGAAAGACCTGGAAACAAGTCACAGGTAAATCCCAGGTATAGTTAACATAAAAATAAACATGTATTCATTATTTGTCTTTTTGATATTGTCTTCCTATTTCTGATAGGCATTTCAATTGCCTCTTAAAAATATTTATTATATAAAAAATAAAAAAAAAGGTAAAAATCTCACAGGTAAGTAGGACACACACACACACACACTTTACCTGCTGAAAAGGGCCTCAGTCAGCGGTCGGAGGACCGAGCCTCCACCAGCCCCTGCTCTGATTGACCCACACCTGTTTAGCCCCTCAAAAAAAAAAAATACAATCACGAGAAATATAAATGTTCAAAATACGCAATTTTTATTCCCCCTCCCAGTGGGATTTTCCTCAGCATGAAGGAAAAAAAAAACATTGATTTACTGTACACAGAATAGCAGTACCAAAAAAAAAATTGTGTATAGAATAAAAATATTCAACATCAGTCTGCGTCATTAAAATTGCAAGACGCTCTGAATAGACATTCAAAAATGTAATCGAAAAAGTTTAAATTACTTTTTTTTGATGTTGCGTGAGTAGAAAGGCGGGTGGAGGGGAAGAAGGGGAGGAGGGATAAGAGGAGTGGGGAGGGATGGGGATGAGGAATGGGAGGTGAGGGGGAAGGGGAGAGAGAGAGAGGCACATCAAAGGAGGTGCGTTATCAATATTGCAGGAGTTAATATCCGGAATCTTTGGCTGGTAAAGGCTTACCTCCGCTCTCTTTCCTCTGAAGTAACCTTGGGAGGGAAGGTGGGAGAGTGGGAGGGTGGGAGGGAAGACCCCAGGATCACCAGCTGAGAGGATTATGAACCATCAGCTGGGGGGAGGCACGACCATGGACCACCAGCTACTGGACTACGAACCACCACCTGCTTGATTATTGACCACCATCTGGGAAATTATGGATTACCAGCTGGTTAACCATGGTTCACCAGCTGGGAGATTATGGACCATCAGCTGGGAGAGCCCTGAAACACTGTATGAACTTCCACTATTTAATGACCGTTAGACAATTCTCTCTCTCTCCATCGTTTCTTTCCTCGACATGTGATAGCTACGTGGGAAGATTGAGTCTGTTATCATTTCTGAAAATCGAGTCGATGTCAACATCCAGGTCATCTTTGATTCTTTAGGTTAAATCCCCTGATTAAGTCTGGTTTGGATAATAATAATGCATACGCTGCTAAGTTAGGAGGAGGGTTAGACTGTGAGTCCAGAAGATGGCTTAAGGTAGTGTTTCGTCTGTTCTGTGTGTTTGAGATGCCTGTGAGGGGCTCTTCAATCAACAAACCAATGGTTATACATATAAATTCTGGACGACTACCTCTGGTACCTCCTCGTCGTGTCTGGGATTCCAACAGCATTACTGAGATTCTCAGTGTATGTCGTGCCAGCTCACACCCTCAGTGTATGTCGTGCCAGCTCACACCCTCAGTGTATGTCGTGCCAGCTAACACCCTCAGTGTATGACGTGCCAGCTCACACCCTCAGTGTATGTCCTGCCAGCTCACACCCTCAGTGTATGTCGTGCCAGCTCACACCCTCAGTGTATGTCCTGCCAGCTCACACCCTCAGTGTATGTCGTGCCAGCTCACACCCTCAGTGTATGTCCTGCCAGCTCACACCCTCAGTGTATGTCCTGCCAGCTCACACCCTGGGTTTGATTAATTTCAGTTCATTTTGAGCTCATTATGGCTTTTGGAATGTTCTCTGGTTGAGTTTTCTCTGTTTTTATTTTATTTTTACCCGAACAGTTCGTAGAAGTAGAGTGGGTATTTTTTTTTTGTGTGGTGGGATATAGGTGGTGGGGGATATAGGTGGTGGGGATATAGGTGGTGGGGATATACGTGGTGGGGGATTGTGGAAAGGTTAGAAGAGAAGGGAAGGAAAGAACTGCTGTAGCCAATGTAATTATTATTAATATTATTATTATTATTATTATTATTATTATTATTATTATTATTATTATTATTATTATTATTTATTATTATTATTATTATTATTATTATCATTATTATTATTATTATTATTATTATAATTATTATTATTATTATTATCATTATTTTTGTTGTTGTTATCATTATTTTTATTGTTGTTATTAATGTATTTATAGGAAAACTTGTAGGCATCGTTGATCTTCTAAAAACTGAGAGACAATGAGTCTTGATCCAAGAAAGTGTGGGCGAGATACAATTCCTTGCATTCAGAGCTTATCAATGACATCAAGACACCTCCTTGAAGAGCGATGAATGGGACTGAAAGGGAAAGGGAAGAAAGGGGGAGAAGGTGGAAGAGAAAACGAAGAAGAAGGAGAAAATGTGTTCATGTATACGGGTGTGTGTATATGTGTTGGCAAGGGATCATGCACGTGAAAATGTGTACATACACTTAACAATACAAATGCACACACCTATATTTGCACTATGCTTCTGCAAGACACAGACAATTACATGAATATAGAGGTGATTAATGGTGACCTCTATGAGGGTAATGATGTAATTTGTAGCCTTAATGTGTATTAATTAGGGTATTTTGTCAAGATGTCAGTGCGGCATGAAGGCAAGTGTGTGTGTGTGTGTGTGTGTGTGTGTGTGTGTGTGCGCGAGTGTGTGTGTGTGTATGTATGTATGTGTGTGTGTGTGTGTGTGTGTATGTATGAGTGTGTGTGTGTGTGTGTGTGTGTGTGAGTGAGAGTGTGTGTGTGTGTGTGTGTGTGTGTGTGTGTGTGTAGAGAGAGAGGGGAACGGAAATGGGGACAAAGAGGGTGAGGGTAAAGAGGGGTCAGCACCGTTTAACAACACAACCTGAGGGTTGATTCCTTCTTACAACATGTTTTAACTTTACGACAATTCCTCGAATGCGTCTTTCTTCCTTACCCCCATCACACATACACACACACACACACACACACATACACACACACACACACACACACACACACACACACACACACACCAACAAGGGATATACCAACAAGTGTTGGATGAAATACACACAACCGAAGAGGAAGTGAAGAAGCTGCTAAGTGACCTTGGTACCTCAAAGGCGGTGGGACCAGAAAACATCTCTCCGTGGGTCCTTAGAAAGGGAGCAGAGATGCTGTGTGTGCCACTAAGAACAATTTTCAACACATCCACTGAAACTGGGCAAATACCTGAGGTATGGAAGACAGCAAATGTAGTCTCCATTTTTAAGAAAGGAGACAGACACGAGGCACTAAACTGAGAATAGCGTTCCGATACCTCAGTAAGGAATCGTTCAAGATTCTGTACACCGTGTACGTCAGGCCCATACTAGAGTATGCAGAACCAGTTTGAAACCCACACCTGGTCAAGCACGTCAAGAAATTAGAGAAAGTGCAAAGGTTTGCAACAAGGCTAGTTTCAGAGCTAAGGGAAATGTCCTACGAAGAAAGGTTAAGGGAAATCGACCTGACACTGGAGGACAGGAGGGTTAGGGGAGACATGATAACGACATACAAAATACTGCGAGGAATTGACAAGATGGACAGAGACAGGATGTTCCAGACATGGGACACAGAAACAAGAGGTCACAATTGGAAGCTGAAGACTCAGATGAGTCAAAGAGATGTTAGGAAGTATTTCTTTAGTCATAGAGTTGTCATAAAGTCGAATAGTCTGGCAAATGAAGTAGTGGAAGCAGGAACCATACATAGTTTTAAGACGAGGTATTATAAAGCTCATGGAGCAGGAGGAGAGAGGACCTAATAGCGATCAGTGAAGAAGCGGGGCCAGGAGCTATGAATCGACCCCTTCCACCACAAATAGATGAGTACACACACACACTAGAAGGCTACCGTGGACTAGATATATATATATATATATATATATATATATATATATATATATATATATATATATATATATATATATATCCTGCTTCGTGAATATTGGTCAACGATTCTAAAGTTTTAATGGCACACCAATATATTTGTTGAGGGACTTACAGGCGTCCAGTACACTGGTCTTGTATTATTGAAGGGAATACTGCGTTACCAGAGGTGGTCCTCACTACACGCAGGGTGAGGGAGAGAGTGAGGGTGAGGGTGAGGGAGAGAGAGTGAGAGTGAGGGAGAGGATGAGAATTACAACAAGGGGTAACTCACGTTTTCTTTCTTATTCTTTAACTCACATTCTTCTTCTTCTTAAACTCCTAGTATTCTCGTGGGCAAGTACAGTTTCTGTGTTGCTGACAATACAACCTGTGTTGCTGACAATACAACCTGTGTTGCTGACAATACTAACTGTACTGATGCTCAGTGTCACTACAAATGAAAACTGGTGTGCGGTTTCCCAAGACTTCTTGATGACCAAAGAGGCGGAGACGATACCTAACAGTGAAGATGGCAAATGCAGTAATTGTAGTAGTAATAGAAGTAATATTATTATTATTATTATTATTATTATTATTATTATTATTATTATTATTAGTAGTAGTAGTAGTAGTAGTAGTAGTAGTAGTAGTAGTAGTAGTAGTAGTAGTAGTAGTATTAGTAATAGTAGTAGTAGTAAAGTAGCAACGGTAATAGTAGTATTCGTAGTAATAATTATAGTAGTAGTAGTAATATTAGTAGTAGTAGTAGTAATATTAGTAGTAGTAGTAGTAATATTAGTAGTAGTAGTAGTAATATTAGTAGTAGTAGTAGTAATATTAGTAGTAGTAGTAGTTACATAGTAGAATTAGTAGTAGTAAGTAGTAATAGTAGTAGTCGTAGTAAAAATAATAGTTGTACTGAATCAATAACAACACTGCTTGTGGAGGCTAATACACCAAACGGGGAGTAGAATTAAATTAGCTCAGAGACACCCACACCACCGTATGTATTCGGATCAAAGTAAAACACCTAGCTCTGCTGGGCGCTTGGTTCTTGTAGGATTTTGTGGTCCTGTGGGTTACAGCGTCAAGTGATTTTCGCTCACCATGAGGCTGACCAAAACGACATGGGTTCGAATCCTCGGCTAGTCGCAGCGTTGTTATTGATTCAATACCACTCGTTCGTAGTTACATGTAATGAGGCAGACCAGCAGACAGATAGTTTAGATTAACAAGCAGGATCAGCAGGCAGGATCAGCAGGCAGGATCAGCAGGCAGTGTCAGCAGGCAGCATGATAAATATGGAGTCAATGTTTGGGTCATGTTTGCTCCATCAAGTTATGTCGATACCAAAAAACATGACTTAATGTATGTGTGAGAAGGGGTGAACATGTAGACATAAGTAGGGGGAGGGAGAAGGGGGAAAAAGAGGTAGAGAGATTGAATGTGAGAAGATTTAGGAAGAGAGAAAAGTGAAAGCTGAAGAAACTAGGCTTGGTGGACATAGGCGCTTTTAGCTCCGCGAAAAGTCTTTTTTTAAGGAATCCTTAAAGATATACTTACCTGCTTCAGGGTGGAAGAAAGAATCATTGAGGGAAGTACCAGTCGACAGCAAACTTCAGTTGGTTAGGTTCCCAATGCTTCTCTCACACACACACACACACACACACACATTCCATTCCCTTCACTTAAGAAAGGGTCGTCGTCCACTGCCGTAAATGACACACAAACACACCACTGGGTCATTTTTGTTGCCCAAATTATATCTCAGTGGTGGCTACGGGCCGCATATAAATCATCTGCAATCACAGCCTCCTTGTGTGGCGAGGCAGCCGCGACGCAAATTGCGAATAATTTCCAGGTGACCTCTTGCAACGGCGACACTCAGGCACTCACGCTTGCTTCACCATCAAATTCCCTCATGTTTTTGCAAAAAAAAGTATAAAAACAATTCAAGGTCAGAGAAAATTAAGACTTAAAGAGTAGCCAGGATTAGAGTGAGGGAAGACAGACGGGGGGAGGGGGGGCAGAAGGAGGAAGAAAGGGACGAGAAGGGAAATGAGTGTAGTAGAGTACAGGGGTGGGAGGAGAGGGGGAATTAGTAATTACTAGCCAGCGTTGTGGAGGAGGGGGTGGGGGGAAATTTATTGCGTTTCGGGCAGCATCTTAACTAGAAACCCTCATTAGCATAATTTATATAATCTCCAGGTGAACGGGTGGTGAAGAGGATGGGCTTCGAAACATTCTTCCCGATCGTAAGTCACCACATAATCACAAGCCTAAGAATACTTCACGTTCCTCCCAGACTAAGTCGCTTCTGCTCTCTAGTCATTCACAAACACTCGCCCTTAGAGCAATGTAAAAATCCATCACCCTTATCTCGAGTCCTTTACCGGCCCTTAGTTGCACAGGAGAGAAGAACCACACTGATCTGACTACCAAACCCTCGTTTGTTTCTAAGGAAACGGGGCGACAGATGAAACTGCTAAATTAACTACAAGGAATGAACTTTTAACTTCTGGGCTAAAACAAAAATAAATGCTTGACAAACGACACACAAATGGTGTGGCCTCACAGCATCAACCACCAACTACCAACAGAAAAACAGTCCAGGAGACAGTTCACTGCTATTCATAAGGTGTGTCTCAGCTACTCAAGCAAGAGAGTTGGGGATTCTGCACAACCAATCATTCTGCTAGAGTGCCAGACGACACCGCCACTTGCAAGCTGCTTTTAGACTGACATCCATCCATAATTGAGACCTCTCTAATACGTTGCATGCACCGGGTTAGTTACGAATTTTTTCGGTGCGTAACGGACCAGCCCCATTAATGTGATTATCTTAGTCATCTGTAGGCAAGTAAAGTAGAGCCGTCTATTGGTGGTATACACCCCTGGATCGTCTTAGGTGTTGTGTCATTCTGACTTTTCAGGGGAGAGTTTGGTGTAGGAAGAATTATATATATATATATATATATATATATATATATTATATATATATATATATATATATTATATATATATATATATATATATATGTGTGTGTGTGTGTGTGTGTGTGTGTGTGTGTGTGTGTGTGTGTGTGTGTGTTAGTTAGTTAGTTAGTTACCATTTTGTCCTAGGCACATGTCGATTAGACACTAGGCCTGTTGTATGTGTGTGTGTGTGTGTGTGTGTGTGTGTGTGTGTGTGTGTGTGTGTGTGTGTGTGTGTGTGTGTGTACATAAAGATCGTTCCCGTGATCTAACTTCTGCAGAAAAACCCAGGTGGGATCGTATCAGGGTCGAAGTAAGATTTATCTGCAGTGAGTCTGTCATCTGAATTAGGAGGCCGTAGCAAGTGGTAAATATGAAAGAGAGCAGGCGAGGAGACACAGTTTCCTCGTGAATATAGTAAACGTTTCAACTTACAAAAATCTTTGTCCTTGGTCCTGGTACCAGTGTTTGAAATGCTGCTCACTCAGAGGAGAATTTTAATCACGTGTTTCCCATATTTTAACATGATTTTCGTCCACTTTTTTAACATATCATCGACCCTGAATCCTCAATGTTATGACATGAGTTATGTCCTTGGAGCCTCCAGGCTTTGGGCTGGACCTGTTTAATAATAGCATACGGCCAGGGCTAATTAATTCAAATGAAATACCCAAGGCCATCACTTCCTATTCTATAGCTGCAGGATTGCCAGACACGCCTGTCTCCTTGCCTGTGGGAATGAGGGAATGACGTTGATGGAGAAGCAACATAACCACGTCTCCTTGCCTGTGGGAATGACGTTCATTGAAGAGCAACGTAACGACGTGTTCCTGGTTGCGTCATTGACAACAGAACTGTCTGCGGTCAAAACAACTTCCTTTCATAATTCTTTGCAAAAAATAGAGTTCTCATGAAGAAGGATCCCCCTTAAACTGGAAGGTAAACAATGGGCAAGATAGTATTAGAGAAAGGGGTAGTAACCGAATAAGAGTAACTAAGAAGGTAAAGATTTGAACACATGTTCAACATCTGGGTATGTTTACTGTAGATACCCAGATGCTGCACATGTGTCTAATTCTCCACCTTGTCGGCCCTGTATACTATACAAAAGCAGTTGATTATATTTTGATAGTATTTCAGATAATACGAGAAATCGCCAGGGAGAAACCATAAGACAGAGTAAAAGAAAATAAAAGTCAGGAGACAGGGATGGTTCAGGAAGCTGTTCTGGATCCTATTTGAAAGCACATGTTGTGACACCTGTGAGGTAGTCGTGATAACCTGCCCTCAAACAACTGCCCTGAGAGTCTCCACATCTAGGCATCAGAGGAACCACCGACCTCCAGCACATTTCCTAGATGGTGAGAACAAGGAGGCAGTGAAGTCACTGAAGACATCAGTCACTGTCTTTGCTGAAGCAAAGACAGTCTGATGTACGCAACATGGGATCACTAGGGAACAGTCACTATCCACCACCACTACCACCAACAAGCAACACCACGACGACCACCACCACCACCCGCCACCAGCACCACCACCCAGCGCCAGCACCACCCACCACCGCCCATCACCAGCACCACCACCAACCACCACCACCCAGCACCACCACCACCCACCACCAGTTGCGTGCCGCCAAAAGTCACGCTACCTCACATCTGTGCAGATTTGTGTGTTTAGATGTCCCACATCACTGTCATTACCTCCATCATTGAGGTTCTTGTTACATTATCGTAATACTGCGGCTGGAGGATGATCACGACGTGAAAGTGTAAGTCTTCACGACCTGTCCATCATTCGCCTGCGATATTCACACGTAATCGCTAGTAATTATTCATAAGATATTACTACCGACACAAGTAAAAAGAAGGTTTATAAATATATAATAAATATATATATATATATATATATATATATATATATATATATATATATATATATATATATATATATATATATATATATATATATATATATATATATATATATAATATATAAAGAGAGAGAGATAGGAGGAGATGTGTGTGTGTATTAAATTCCTAACAAACGAGTTAAATATAAAGCTTTTTATGGCAGTGAATATCATTCACTGTTATTGTCTTCCACAAGTTAAATATCTCACTGACATTTCAACGGTCTTCAACGTAGATGTACAATATATTGACTGTAAATACTGTTATAAGCTTAATGCTTCAGACCGTAGAGTTCTGTTCCACTCTTGTGCTCGTGGGACGACGATGCAATTCCTGTGATTTACCTGTGACTTAAGAGTGTCATTGTTGGCACTGCCTTGTTGGGCGTCTCAGGGAAAACTGAAACGAAATAGTTTCGGAGCAACGAGGTAGAATAGCAAGAAAATTGAGAAGAGAATGATCAGAAAGGACTAGCCATACGAGGTTCTTTTGGAGACGAGCTTTACCAGGTCCTCGTGGAGAGGATTTCTTGTCATCTTTGTAGGCAGATCTTGTGATGTCTTTGACATACCTGTCGTAGATTTCCAGACTTTTTCCTAGTTCCTCAGCTGACAAGAATAGCTAGATAAATAAAGGGAAGTTTGTATTACTTTCAATGTTTTTTTCCTGCGTCTCAGTCCATGATGTGAGACATGGCTTCTCTTCTGAAATGTCAGGTGTCTCAGTTCATCATGTGAGACACATGGCTTCTCTTCTGAATGTCAGGTGTCTCAGTCCATGATGTGAGACACATGACTTCTCAATATATCAGGTGTCCTAGTCCATGATGTGACACATGGCTTCTCTTCTAAACATTTCATCTAAAATATATCTCCGCAATGTTCTTTCTCAGTTTTACACCCGTCATTTCAGCTGGCAATCTGCACCCTAGAAGTTTGCTTTGCTCACACCTCTGCAACAACAATTGTCATCAAAGATTTGTTAAGTTATACCATGAATTAAGGAAAGATCCTGGACTTCACTTTACGAAACGGATAAAGTAAATGCGATAGTAATTATGGACAAGGTAGATTATAGTGGAAAAATAAACATGTTATTAGAATACGGGGGAACTTACTTGGCCCTTTACTACTACGTGAAACTATTTTTTTATATTAAAGTTCCTCCTCCAAGGGCGAGATTCTTGTGTAAATTTAAAAGCCAACTTTCATTCGTACTTGAATTAAAACACACACACAAAAAAAACGAGATTGTGACCCTACATCCTTGTACGTGTCGTAAGAAACTCAGCATTTTCTTCAGGAAACCCTGTGGAGAGGTTCCCTGGCTCCCACGTAAGACGCCGGGAAGTCTTGGCTCTTCACTTTCAGCTCGTGTCCAGAGGCAAGATGTTATGGCGGACACGTTACACAGGTGAGCCGGAAAAGAGACATTTTCTTATCGGAAGTTTCCCGGAAACTAAAGCAAAACCGGAGCCCTTGGCTGGAGTTCCCACGGCGCTCCTCTGCACCCCTCTCTCTCTCTCTCACCGTTTTGCAGCGAGAAGGGGTCTCCAAGGTTGTAAAGCGATTACGTTACACGATTTTTCAGTAATCGAAGTCCAGTTCAAGGTTGCCTGACACGGCAAAACACTGGCGTCATCCGTCAGCACTTAGGGCTCAACGGTATCATTTCCGGCTTACGAGCAAAGAACTGGGTTGAATTATTGGAGAGTGGAGACTATGGGCTAGTCTCCTTGCACCCACTGGTACCCCAGTTTTTCCTGAGACTAAATGGATGGCATTATAATCGGATAAATCTTCCTCTTGAGTGAAGTTCCATTAAAATAAAAGCTTACCACCTCATCTTAACCTGTCTGGTTCAACTAAGCCACTTCTCTTGTGTCTAAGTATTAGATTAAACTTGCGTCTTATTCATCAATAGATTCCTGAGTGTTAGTTGACTGTTACCGGTGGCATCTTATTCATCAACAAATCCCTGGGTATTAGCTGACTGGTGGCATCCTGAGAAATATTAGTAAATTTCAGCCATGGCTAGCTTGGAGATGAGCAGCTCTGAGGGGACGGGGTAAATATAAATGCTTCTCCTACTGGAAAGGTTGCTGGCGGGCAGACGAGTCTTCACGTCCACCTGGAAGGGGCTCATGTCTAATGCTTTTCCGGTGGAGGGAAATGATTTACGTCTTAAAGTGGTTACGGTCCGGCACGAAAACAGTTCTCTCCGCAATGACAAGTCTCTCTCTCTCTCTCTCTCTCTCTCTCTCTCTCTCTCTCTCTCTCTCTCTCTCTCTCTCTCTCTCTCTCTCTCTCTCTCTCTCTCTCTCTCTCTCTCTCTCTCCCAGCGTCCATTAGTGTCATTGTTCCAGACTCATAACACGACTGATTTCTCAGTCATTAGTATCTAAGACGAACGAACCAGATCGCTTGTATCTGAGGTCGATAAAAATAGATGAAGATCTTGGATTGTTTTTTGTTATATTTATTAGGACGCGCTAAATCCGTAGGTTTCATACATCCCCTGGGAGGTAAGACTTCAGTAGGTCAATAAGAATACCGTCAACTACTCCATTAAATTTAGATTTCTCAGCTACGGAAGCTTCAGAGGTTTCATGTCAACGGAGCTGGAGTAACTTTCACTTAGGAATAAAAAATCTCATGCATGGGAGAAAGGGATTTTTAGTGGCGATAAATCCATCAACCCAGGGCGTGGGCAACATAGATTATATATAGGAAGAGTAAAAACAGGAAGAGAGAAGAGAGTGAAGTTTACATGATCTAATGTACAGTCAGTGCGTCCACTGACATATAACACCGTTGAGTTATTATGTGTTTAAGAAGATATACTGGCGCCAGCCTCGAGACGCAGCCCTTGGGGAAGGAAGTAAACAGTTTTGATATCAGGTATGATAACTAAATTTCTTTGGACCATGAGCCCTCTTCCCAACGTCAACGCAAATGCGTAAGGCGCAAGTCAGTGCACGAAGGGGAAAACACGAAGGAAAGAACGCGCGTAACCGAGCGTATACACGCGTACTTGCATTCTACCATGCAAGTAAGGTCATTATCCTCTGCATATAAATCAAGCCAATTCGCTAATAGTGCTGTATTAGCACCCATTAGAGCCTCAGGCCAGCCCCTACGCAGGCCCGGCTCCAACTTAATACACAGTTAATGGTGTGAAGGGAGAGCACGACGTAGCAACAGGAGCGGCGCTGCAATTCTCTACATTAAAGCCTGAGGTGATGACTAGGGTCGTCATCCTGTGAGTGCCTCGCTGCTGGCTAGGAACTGGGGGACCAATGTCCACTTCACTACATAAATGTCTCCAGCTGCACGAAACCTGGGGTCCTGTTCACACACCTCACAGAATTTACAAAACACTTAAATAAATAAATGTAATCTATCTATTATTATATTATCTATTATCTATCTATCTATATATTATTATATATTATCTATATATATATATATATATATATATATATATATATATATATATATATATATATATATATATATATATATAATGTCACCTATCAATTTGGATCTCATGCCTGGAAATGATAAATCAGAGAATATATATATATATATATATATATATATATATATATATATATATATATATATATATATATATATATATATATATATATATATATATATATATATATATATATATATATATATATATTTATTTATTTATTAAGTAACGATTTATTCTTTTTAAGCAGATACCATCATGAACACATTAAAGCATTATTTTAAAACAGATTTTGAATCTCTTCCGGGTCCTCAGAAGCTGGACAAGAGCTGAGAATGAAGCAGGCGTTCCATCTCTAGATGCCCACTCTAAGACTCTGGAAGAGGAAGGTGGAAGCCCATGCGTCTCTTGTGGAGTCAATCCTGAACCCCAGCTCATTGAGAAAGCCTCATGCGATCCTTTGGTCTCCGATCCTACGGCAACATATTGATACTGATGGTCCAGGTGATCAACAGTAGTCCCTCCTGTTGCCCAAAAGAGTGGCTACACAGGTGTAGTAACATGCTAGTAATCAAGCACTCCTCCATGGTAATTTGTAATCCCATCAGGGCAGGCAGCCTAGCACCCAGGCTCAGCAAGGCTCCTTTCCATGTTGCCGTTGTTGACTTCGATGTGTTTTGCATGCTAAACCTTCAAATTTGAAAAAAAATAGGCTAGGGCTGTTCAACTTGGGTGGACAGTCCACCCTCGGGTAGACGGCAATTTTAGAGTGGATGGAGGATTGGGACAAGATTTAAAAGCGAGTATATGTTTAAGCCTTACTTGTAGGGCGCTGGTGTAACCTGTTTTCTCCTATGTATAATTAAGGTGATCAGAGCAGGTTTTAAAGCAAAGCATTGGTTAAATGAGTTTGTTTTTGAATTCTGATGAGCTGAGAGTTTGATGCCACCATTTCAGCCGACGGCAGCCAAAGTGCATCGGAGTCAACCACAAAAAAACCCATACATAATTAAACTATCATTCTTTACTTGTACAATCTTCTTTAACTAACGTAACTAATTTTTTTGGATTCCAATTATATATCTAGTTATATTCCAAGTTATATATCTAGTTATATTCCAGTGCAAAATGGTAAATAAAGAAAAAGCTAATTTTTTTTTCTAACCTGTCATATTTAGCTAAAGTTAGAAGATTTGAGAGATTTAGATAAAAAATATGGTCGCCAATTTGAGTGGACGACTTTTCCAACCTCTCAGTTAAGGGTGAACGACTTCAAAAAATGGTCGAAGAACCTTGGTTTTGACCATATACACCATACTGACTACCTGGCACTGTGCCGCACGAGTACCCACATTTAGGGTGCCATGGGGCATCATTTTTTTAATGAACACTGCCAGGATGCATACTCAACCGATAGCACCAGCGACGTTCAAAAGAACTGTTTTAGCATCCAAATGTGGGTAAACCACTTCTATGTAGAACTTCCGACACCATAAACCATACCACGGGTGGGGTTCGAAACCGCGGTCATAGAGGCAGAATGAGGCTGTGATAATGTAAATTTGTGATTGAGATCAATGATATACACACACACAACACACGCACACACAACACACACATATATATAATATATATATATATATATATATATATATATATATATATATATATATATATAATTATATATATATATATATATATGAAAATTTATATTATATAGTTGGCTCAAGTCTAACTTAAAATTTTTAGTAACTTGCCACAACTCACTAACAGGGCAGAACGCTGCAGGAGCCAAGTAACCCACCGTCAGAACTCCGAGGAACCCTCCCACGTGAGGCCCTATAATTTCTACGGTCCGCTGCTCCGGATAACTACCATTACAACAACAACTACTACTACTACTACGGATACTACGAGACAAGTGACACTTCCTCTTCCCTTTGGTGACCACCGTTGCCACATCCCGGTCAATTTCCACTCCAGGCTCCCTGGCTCTGGAGGTCTGGAAGCGCGCAAGACTCATGTGCTTTCATTGCCTCATGGGACGACTTATCAACGGACCATCCAGCCCTCATCAGTCCTTGTGCTGAATAATCCATACGAATTTAGCTCTTCACAAAAAAAACCAATAACGACAGTAAAATACAAGCCTCGTGGAATATTACCTGACGTTACTACTTTACTGACGAAGTGCCGTGTTGAATAAGGTGAATAAGGTTAATAAGGTATTACAATGCTTTTGGTGAGATGTTTAACTTTTATTGTGACCTTGATCTGTTATTGCCGGTGTATACATCAACTGGTGCTGGGTCTAAGATGCTGAGGTGGTGACTGGATGCTGTTGGGATGTTCCCTGTTCTTGCTTGAAAGGAAGATGTGTTTAGCTTGAGGGTAAAAGTGTCATCATGGGACAGGGTCACTAGTGGGGTGCCAAAAAGATCAGTGCTTGCTCTCATACTGTTTCTAATTCATGCCAAAGATTTGCCAGACTGAAAAAAAAATGAATTTTATGAAACAAAGTTATCTGATGAGGTAAAAGATTAATAAAATAAAAATAAATAAACACAGGAAGAATTGGATAAACCGGGGAGATGTATAAAAATTTGGTGCATAAAAACGGCATGTTTAGAAGAAGGGTGAATGAAACATAGCAAACATTGGTTATAAAATGGGGGATAAAATTCTAAAGCCATCTGACAGTATCTTAATTTTTAATGGGGTGAACCAGTAAGCCGGTGGAAGGACTCGGTCAGACGACCAAAAACTCAGTTGCCTAATATTACAGCAAAAAAAAAAATATATAGAAAATATTTTGTGATAAGCAGTGACAAATATTACTTCGCGTGAACAACACCCAGTTGTAATACTTGTGATATTACACACACACAGGAGCTGTGACTCGAACATTGCAACCACAATTAGGTGAGTACACACACACAATACTATGATCTTTCCAGCTCAACACCCCAAAACTACTCTTAAAAAAAAACACATTCTCATGCGAAGCCACAACGTCAGAGATTGTATCGTGGCGACCGTCACCCACAGTGACACAGGTAAACCCAGAGAGGTACCTCTTACGGGGGGAAATTATACCATTCTGACGGAGGGAAGGAAGGGAGGGTGGAGGAAGTATCGCGGCCTCTCCCGCCTGAGGAAGAGAGGCAGGAGGACGAGGAAGAGAGACAGGAAGAAGACAAGAAGGAAGAAAGGCTGAAAGAGGTGTGTTGACTGTAAGAAGACAGCAGCTAAGTGAACCTCCTTAAATTAAAACCCAAAACCTCCATTAACCAAAACTCCACACACACACACACACACACACACACACACACACACACACCGTGTACGTCAGGCCCATACTAGAATATGCAGCACCAGTCTGGAACCCACACCTGGTCAAGCACGTAAAGAAACTAGAGAAAGTGCAAAGGTTTGCGACAAGGTTAGTTCCACAACTCAGGGGTCTGTCTATGAAGAAAGGCTGAGGGAAATAGGACTAACAACACTGGAGGAAAGAAGGGTCAGAGGAGACATGATAACGACATACAAAATATCGTGCAGGGAATCGACAAGGTGAGACCAGTGACAGGATGTTCCCAGCAAGGAACAGAAACAAGAGGGACACAACTGGAGCTGAAGACTCAGGAGAGTCAAGGGATGCTTAGGAAGCATTGTGTTCAGCCACAGAGTAGTCAGGAAGTGGAATAGTCTAGAGAAAGACATAGTGGAGGCAGGAACCATACACAGTTTTAAGACGAGGTATGATAAAGCTCATGGAGCAGGGAGAGCAGATACCCAGTAGCGGGCAGCGCAGAGGCGGGGCCAGGAGCTGAGTCTCGACCCCTGCAACCACAATTAGGTGAGTACACACACACACACAACAGGTAATAAATATATACAAATCCATATATGAGATCAAAAGACAGGGTTGGACAAGCTCACAGGTAACACTGGGTCGGCCACACCTCGCCACGTAAATCTTCCTAAGTGATTTATGAGTTCACTGAAGCGTTCTGGATTATATTTAGTATAGAAGCTTTCTAGGATTTACATTTGGTATTTATGATCCATTTGTAAAGCCTCTAACCCTCTCTGCCTTCCTTCCTTACGTCCTTCACTAGCTCTTTCTTTCGTCCGTGAGTTCGTTCCTTCCTTTCTTCCTACCCTCTCTCCGCGCCTTGACTTTCACCCCAATATGTTGTCCCTGAGAGTTACTCCAGATCTGTCAACCTCTGTTGTAATATTTGTTTATCGTCTTGTGTAAGATCACGACTAATTTCTTCTTTCTTCCTCCTTCCCTCATGATGCTGCCCTCTTCCTCCTCTCCGGTAACCCCAATTCCTCGCCTTCTTCCTCTTTCTCCTCCCTGTCTCCCCTCTTCTCTCTTGTACACTAGTTGTTTAAGGCGGCTCGCAGCATTTGAAAAAGTATTGAGGATTTGCTCCAATTAGATCATGATAATTTGTAAAGGCGGTGATACCTAAAGAAACCACAGAACGGGTGGGGTTTGAACATGACGAGTGAGTCTTAAAACTCAAAGCCAGTGCGTAAGCCACTGGCCTGGAGTTTTACTGGTCAGCTGGCTACAGTAAGATTCATCTAACTAGGTATAATTTATACATCATAGAGGAAATTAGCATGGGCTACCACTGTGACCCTAAATGCAAGTTTTTACAGATGACTCTCCCGCTAGCGTGGCTGTGGCGAACTCTAGCTCAAGTCCTCTCAATGCCACCATCGTGTTATTAAGATCTCGGGAGTAATGTTTCTTAAAGGTTTCGTAACAGCCAGAAATGGAGTGTCAGGTGTGCGTGCTGAAACGTTACCTCTATATAGTAGTATGTCCACTCACAGCATGAGTGGCATTGTCCAGTACTGTTATTGTGATGGTGTGGTCACTCACAGTATAAGTGACATTGTCCAGTACTGTTATTGTGATGGTATGGTCATTCACAGCATGAGTGGCACTACCCAGTGTTGTTACAAGGGAACCCCGACAAGCGGGTCTAAATTGAAATGAAACTGGAGAGGCAGTATATAAGGCAGTGTCTATGAGCAGTTTATACCCGAAACAATTCTCGCCCCATCTGACGACCGCGACACTTCGATATTCCGAACAACACACAACGATACTCTGAAAGCGTCTTGGCGATATCTCAAAGAGACCGTCTAGGCGACATCCCCTCACGATGCAAGGGTCATACGGAGAAACTTCCCGTTGAATATGGACCGATGTGACCCCGTTTAGCTGTTTTGGGAACACCAGAGCTACCGCCGCTACCGCCGCTTCCACCGCTACCGCCGGTACCGCCGCTTCCACTACCACCACCACAAGAACCACTACACTCTCTGTAGTGGTCCAGTAATGATGGGGAAAATGTGTCACGTGAAGGAGACGTTGCAGATACATTTTTCATCATGACCCAACCTGGAGACACACACACACACACACACACACACACACACACACACACACACACACACACACACACACACACACACTACACACTCCTGGAGAAACAATATACGCATCAAATTTTCTGTGTTATTACGAATCACAGAACGAAAAGATGAATGAAGGTACAGGAGAGAATGGGAAAAACAGATGACAGTAGGAAAAAGGTCAGCGTGCTAGGGGGTCTTCGCTCCCTCCTCGCTACCAGTGTTTGCAGTTTTCCCCAAACAATCTCAAGGTCACTATAAAAACCAATCACCACTACCTACAACTTCTACCTTCAACCTCCCTCTCCTCCCCCCTACATGCATTACCTCCGGCGCCACCCTCCCGCGACCCCTTTCCCCTAATTCAAGCCCCAACTTTCACCCTTCACTGACTCTTCTTCCGCCAGTGACCATTAATTCTACCACTCTCCCTTACCCAAGTCTCAATCACAAATACAACCAAACCACCACAATCACTACCCTCCCAGAACAACTGTTATATCCGCACCACCACCACCATAAACATAACACCATCACTACCACCATATTATTATTATTATTATTATTATTATTATTGCATTTACGAGAAAGCGCTGAAACTTTAGGGATCATTTGTGGAATGGGATTCAGTCACTCTGGAATGACTTCGAGAGTGTATAAATCTGTAGTGGAGGGAAGGCGGGGTAGGGGTCGGCCTAGGAAAGGTTGGAGGGAGGGGTGGAAGAAGGAGTTTTGTGCAGGACTTGGACTTCCAGCAAGCATGTGTGAGCGTATTTGATAGGAGGAATGGAGACAAATGGTTTTTAATACTTGATCTGTTGAGTGTGAGCAAAGTAACATTTATGAAGGGATTCAGGGAAACCGGGAGGCCGGACTTGAGTCCTGGAGATGTGGTAGTACAGTGTCTGCACTCTGAAGAGGTGTAATGTTGCATTTATAAGCTTCCTTGTCATGTTTCCTTTTATAGTTCCTTGATAATGTGAGTAGTCACGAAAGCGCTTGGAATTCCTCTATTTTTTCATAGTGGTTGTTTTGCATATTTTGATATCACCTGTTTACTGTGATATTTTTGCATATATATATATATATATATATATATATATATATATATATATATATATATATATAAAATGTGGAAATAGAAACACAGAAGAACGCCAACACAGCATCAGGGATTAAATAGCACAAAGGAACCTCCTACCCAAATTTTTAGCTTTATTTCAGAACGTGTCTTCTCAGCCACCCACTGCTTGACACGTCCCTCCACTCACGTGTGAGGGTAAGGCGCAACCTTCCCTATATATTCTTGTTCTTATTTCATTTAGGTATCTGCTGAAGAGAATCCCGAAAAAGGGGTCGAAATATGCAGACCAATTAATCTTCATTACATTTTAGTTATCCATATTTGTATATGGCAAGCAACTCTCCATCTATATTCCATGACTGAATTATCACCCACAACCCTCACCACGCGGAGGTTACTGCTTAGTTAATTCCAGCAGCAGGAGCACCACCACCAGCGGTACACCACCACCAGCGGTACACCACCACCAGCGGTACACCACCACCAGCACTACTACTACTAGAAGCACTTCGACAACGGTACAGCACAACACAACCATCACCCCCCGTCGTTTCCTCCTGCGTGTTCCTGTTGACCAGACCGGTGCAGGTAGCCGGCCGGCCACCTCGACAATCATGTATTCTACAGCCACCTGGAATGACCCCCTCTTCTCCCCTCCTTCCCCAACCTCTCTTCCTCCTCCTCCTCCTACTCTTCCTCTTCCTCCTCCTCCACCTCCGCCCAGACCACAATCATAGCCTAAATTGAGGTTCTCCTGTGGTGTCACGTTCTCTCCTCCGCTTTCCTTCCCATCACAATTCCATTAGATGTTTTGGTGGTTGAATCCCTCTGGAAACGGCACCTAGAACCTTATACACACCACCTGGTTCCTTATACACCTAGTACAATGTACCGGAACCTTGCACTTAACACCCTGCACCTAGCCTATTGCGTCTAGCACCCTGTACGTAGCATCTCGTAGTAGTAATAGTAGCAGTTGTAGTAGTGTTATGAAGATGTTATTTTGTTAAGTTATTACTGTCATTATGTTATTACTAAGATTATCCTCGGTCACTCAAGTACGAGAGACAGTACCTAGTTGTACTCACCTAGTTGTACTCACCTAGTTGTACTCACTATTGACTCACTAGTTGTACTCACCTAGTTGTACTCACCTAGTTGTACTTAACAACTTTGACAACTTACTAACAATAAGGAAAGTACTCTTTCGACGAGTCCTCAGTCCGACCTCTACAATTTTTAAGTCAAGTGTGTAGAGAGAGAGAGAGAGAGAGAGAGAGAGAGAAAGAGGCGAAAGTTAAAAGACAGATCAGGGAAAAGAAGTGAGGAAAGAGCCTAAAAACAGGGCAGGGGAAAGAGGTGAGAATGGGAAGGGAGTTTGAAGAAAGTGAAGAAGACAGGTGAGGAGAAAGCCAAGAGAAAATAGCTTCAAGAAAATCGAATTCAGCTTAAATACTGTCCAAGTTGAGGTGGAAGATCTCGAAGACGCTGTAAGAAGTAAGAAACGTTTCGCCTACACAGTAGGCTTCTTCAGTCGAGTACAGAAGAGTCAGCAGAGGCAGTAGAGATGTGAAGACGATGTAATCAGTCTATCGTGAAAATGAATGAGAATGGATAAAAATGAATGAGAATGAGGCTAAGAATCATAATACTGAGTATCCATGTGCTGACAGATGTTGGGGAATAAGACACTTTCTGCAAAGAAATTATCAATACAACGTTTGGCCCACTGGGGACTTCATCGCTCGTCGGAGATGAAGCCTTATCACGTTTCACCCGTGAGCGAAACGCGGTATTGCGTAAAATATTTCTTTGCTGACAGCTTTTTTTGTGCTAGGAATCATGTTGGAATGTTGGAGTGCTCTGTACCTAGCACTCTGTACCTAGCACCCTACACCTAGCACCCTGCACCTAGCATCCTGCACCTAGTACCCTGCACCTAGTACCCTGCACCTAGCATCTGCCTGGATCGCACCTAGCAGCTCATCAGTCCTGCTAGCCCTTATGCAGGATGAAGCACCCTGAACACCACGGGGCGGACTCCATCTGGAGGGGATGCCTGGAACACCACCAGGAGATGCCTGGAACATCACCTGGAGGAAATGCCTGGAACTCCACCAAGAGGGGATGCCTGGAACACTGCATGACCTCACCCGGGGGATCGGAACATCTCCCAGAGAGCATGGAACACTGCTCAGAGGCCTGGAATACTGTGTGACACCACCCGGAGGTCCTGGAACACCACCTCGGGGCCTGGAACACTGCTCACTGTGTGACACCACCCGGCAGGCCTGGAACACCAATCGGGGAGCTTGGAACACCACCAGAAGGACCGGGAACACTACCCAGAAGCTTGTAATACTGTGTGACAACACCCTGAAAGGGAGGCCCTGGAACACCACCAGGAAAGATGCCTGGAACACCACCCTGGGGCTACAGTCACTACCTCGTCAGGTCCGTCCCTCCCCGGATGATTACTGGTGAGAGAAAACACTCCAAATCGCCCACTTACCCGATGCTAGCCTGATAGTTCACAGGCTACCTCGCTCGGCTGGCTATTCATCACAGCGTCTACATCCCCAGCCTTACAACGGAACTCTATTGAACTCTTATGTTTTCCTCCCTCTCTTACTCTAGCTAACTGGGAATGGAGTTAGCCGACAAATTCTTATCATCAAACTTATTTTGGATCTTCTGGCGGTCACTCATGATCCATTTTCTTCTCAGGGAACGGCTACTTTCGCGGTGTTTGCGGTCACGGGAACTCTGCAAGAGGAAGAGACATTATCGTAACGCAGCATGTGAGTTAGTGGTCATTCTTCGCCGCCACCGAGCTTCCTACACACGTGAAATGAAGACTCATTTCGTCTGGGAACGAAACTATCGGCAAATATCGGATTCGACGGGAATAGAGGCCGGCGGGAGGGAGGGAGGAGGGGAAAATAGATGTTTTTCTCCCCGTGTAATTACAGGTGTGTGTGTTTTTTACCCCTCCCCGGGACGTGGACAACGCGCCTACACTGTTTCAGTGCCAGATGGGAGCTGCTTGGCTCCTCTTAAGGTGTTTACTGGTAATTTTCGCCAGAAGCACAAGTAATTTTGGTTTTCATCGCCTCCGTGATCGCATTCATTCACCGTTATGTAAAAATTTACCAGAGTCTTGTCTACAAACACTTGGTGTTTGTGACTGTTTTATTTTGACTCTTTATTTCACGCATAATATTTTTATATAAACTATTTTAGAACGACTTTTTTCCGCCTGTACTTTCTACACTTTTTTCCAACCATATCCAATTTGTCGCCCTTTATCGTAAAATAAGACGAATGGACGTCAAAATTTCGTAGATTCAGGGCTGGTGGACATCACAGTGAATGATGTCAGTGTTCCGGGGAATATGGATGATAGGTTTCCATCACGCTGGACATCGTCTAGAGCTGTGTTGTTTCGTGTGTCTCCCGTAACTACAATAATTTTGCGACATTTCTCTGTGATTTAAGGGACTCGTGTTGCTTCAACTTACAGCCTCGACGGTCATTATCCTCATCGCCCGGCATTTACGGTGTTTCCGGAACAATTTTCAGAGATAAAAATTGAGGAACGTGATTCATATATGGGAAATTCTTTCAGTTTCAATGTATACATAGAACACGTTTTCTTATAACTACCCAAATATTCGAGTTTTTTTGTGTGTGTGTTGAAGACGTAGCAATCAACCTCTTTTTTTACGTCTATTGAGGAGACTTATCATGGTGTCAAGTGGTTTTTTCTGTGTTGGTATTTATAGTTTTTTAAAACGTATATTTGAAAAGTTTCGGATTTTTTTAGAAAGTGGTTTTTAAGTGGCCCATTGTAGGATATTCTTTTTCATGTTTGTAAATGGGGAAATTCTTCCTCTCGTCTTCCTGCTCTGTGTTGTCTGTCTGTGAGTCTGTTATCATGGAGGTTCTTATTCTCGTCTTCCTGCTCTGTGCTGTCTGTCTGTGAGTCTGTTACAACAGAGGTTCTCATTCTCGTCTTCCTGCTTTGTGCTGTCTGTCTGTGAGTCTGTTACAACAGAGGTTCTTATTCTCGTCTTCCTGCTTTGTGCTGTCTGTCTGTGAGTCTGTTACAACAGAGGTTCTTATTCTCGTCTTCCTGCTCTGTGCTGTCTGTCTGTGAGTCTGTTACAATAGAGGTTCTTATTCTCGTCTTCCTGCTCTGTGCTGTCTGTCTGTGAATCTGTTATCATGGAAATTCTACCTCTCGTCTCACTGCTCTACTCTACCTGTCTGTCAACAAGTCTCTCAACTTTAAGGAACACTTTCCTCTCACCCTGCCACATGCTGTCTGTCTGTCCAATGTAATCAGAGCCAAACATAGATTGGAATACAACACTTTCTTCTCATGGGAGGTTTTTCCTTCAAGAAATCACTCGTGTGTAACAAGGTCTTATTAACAACGTCTAATTAAACCAAGCCTTTGACAAATCACGGAATGGGTGGGGAGTTGAACCCGTGGCAAGTCCTAAAACTCACAGGCCAATGCGTTAACCACTTGGAAATTCGTAAGCCAAACCATTGACCACGAGTCACGAAGCATCCTCGACACGAGACACAGCCATGAAGACGGGTTTTTAAGGACATACTGCAAGTGCATTTAAAGGGCCCAGACTAGTCAATTACTACTACTACTACTATTATTATTATCGCATTCATGAGGGCGAGTCAATTATTATTAGTAGTAGTACATCATGGGCGAATGCTAAACCCAGAGGAGTTATACAGCACTTACAGACGAGTCCAGACTACAGCAGCGTCATCTGCTCCTTCGTTACACTGTATTCCTTTTTTATCTTTGTGTGTTTACTAAATCCTCCGACTCGTTATATTTTTCCCCTTGACGAGTTTTCAACTAGTTTTCTATCGTTCTTTTATCGAATTTCGTGTACCTTCTTCCACGTCTTATATCCATTTTTATTGTTGTTTTTCACATATTATCCTTTGGTTTATATAGAATTGTCCCCCTGTAAAATGAGCATCTTTCTGATGACTCCTAAGTACTGAAACACAATAAGATAGGCACTGAAGCACAGTAAAATAGGCACTGAAACAGTAAAATAGGCACCGGGACATGACACCTAAATTAGATGATCTGTATACCTCCTTTCGTGTGTATGTGTACAGTTACCTGTTGTCAAATGCGCTTGTCGAGAGACACTTGGCCGGCCTCTGTGTGTGTGTGTGTGTGTGTGTAAGGTAAACCACAGGTAAACTCTTCTCGGGCAACAAATATCCGTAGAGTTCCGATGTAAACAAATGACGTCACTTTCTGCTACGGTCCAACTCTCTTAAGAGTTCCCGTTTTCTGTTACAGTCGTCCGTCTGTATGTATTAACTCAGCTCTAAGCAACATTGTATGACCCATACGGGTTAAACGCGTATTTTTCGAATTAATAATAATAATAATAATAATTATTATTATTATTATTATTATTATTATTATTATTATTATTATTATTATTATTATTATTATTAACAACAGTAATAATATAAAGAAGAAGAAGAATTTTATCTACAGAAATAATTTACCAAACATGAAGTCCATAGGAATATTTTTTTATATTCATTATATTTTTGGCGAATTCCTTATTGCGTGCAGCTCTAGCTCCTGGGCTTGCCTCTCCACGTTCCACGTTCCTGCCATGCTATTTACCCTTGAATCCCTGTGTAGGATATAGCAGGTATGGCTAGGCAGTAGTGTATGTGTGTGTGTGAATATAAACAAGTAAATATTACACAAGTTAGCAGTTTTAAGAGTACAATACACAGTACACAAACACCACACAAACACCACACAAACACCACACAAACACCACACAAACACCACACAAACACCACACAAACACCATACAAACACCATACAAACACCACACAAACACCACACAAACACCACACAAACACCACACAAACACCACACAAACCACGTTTTCAAACACGTGGATATTACGACCAGATGATGGAAGGACGAAAGAGAGAATGCACATACAATTTTCTCTCTCGTAACTTTTGCAAAAATCAATATTCAGGGTTGAACTACGGTAGCTGTAACGCCAGAGTTTAGAGCAATCGTAATTGGACATAACGCCGCTTTGAATTGTATCCGCGCAAGACAGGCGGTGACTGGACAAGACAGGTGACTGCGAAAGACTGGAGGTGACTGGACAAGGAAGGTGAGAGCACAAGACGGGAAGTGACTTGACAAGACAGGTGACTGCACAAGACAGACGGTGACTGCACAAGACAGACGATGACTGCACAAGACAGGTGACTGCGAAAGACTGGCGGTGACTGCACAAGACAGACGGTGACTGCACTAAACAGGAGGTGTCTGCACAAGACAGGAGGTGACTAGGCAAGACACTGCAATAGAGTGCTCACCTAAGAAGAGGGGTAACTCTAACAATCAACAACCTGTCTTCTTTCTAGGAAGCCTGGCTTAACCCCCCCCATCCTAAGGTTAAAGAACCCGAGGCTTCACTAGAGGTCAAGAGCAGAATTAGATAAATCCCCCGAGAGGTCTTATTACATGACACTCTGGGCTTCCACATTATGCAGTCTTGCCTCTCATTACGTGCGCTGGGAGAGAGAGAGAGAGAGAGAGAGAGAGAGAGAGAGAGAGAGAGAGAGAGAGAGAGAGGGTTTCTCCCCTGTGTGACTTCTCCGTTTTCTGACCTCGGACGAAGGAGAAAAACAGAGCCGCGACCTCTGGTTCCGGCGGAAATATCTCCTGGTCATTTACATCCCAGGTTGGTCTGTCCGTTTATACGTATCATCCTTGTGGCATAAATTTAGTGTTTTCTTTTTTTGTTTACCTCGGCAGGTGACAGCATTATCTTCTTGCCAGGCGTCGCCACATCATCCATGTTCTTATTGCTCGTGTTTTGTCTCCTTAATATTTAACTGATTTTTTTTTTGTGTGAGGCAGCAGCAACGGGAGGATGTTAAGGCAAGCGACGAGATAAACACTTATACTTACACTGTAGAATACCAGGAAAAGAAGCAATGGTTTAAAGTGTTAAAGCAAATAGTATATATAATGATTGCATCCGTCATCGGCCGGAAATGGTGCCTACTGCTCTAAAAGTCTTCTGTGTGTTTAGTTCTGTTTCTTTTTGTGGTCCTTCCTCGTGCCGGCGTGAGAATTACTGTCGTTACTCGTTAGTGCAGTGCGTTATGGTTCTGCTCTTTATTTTGCGTGCGTTTGCGTGTCTAGTAGCGTAATTTTGTTTTTGGTGAGATTTTGTACATAACACACAAATGCAGTTAGTCCTCGCCTGACGCCCAGCGGTACACCACTCTCTAGGAATGTTCACTCGGATGATGAGGGAGAGAAGAGAGATGGGGAGGGCGAGGGAAAGGTAAAGAGAGAGAGAGAGACGTCAAAGCGAGGGAGAGGGTGACAGAGAAGAGGGTGAGAGAGGGAGAGGGAGAGGGTGAGGGTGAATGAGAGGGAGAGAGAAAGAGAGAGAGAGAGGTTACAGATTTACCAGTTTCGGAATTTTTTGTTGAGGGGAAAAGAGGTGTAGGGAGGAGAGGGGTTCTCACGGTTGCCGTGGTCTCCACTCCCTGGCAACCAACACTAGTCAGCTTCTACACAGTCATTTCCCATGCTAATTTTTATTGTCTCCCAAACTTTATGTTGTATTCATTAATGTGTTTAGAGTGCCTCCCATTATTCCAAGATAAGTACAATGATAACATGTAATTACTTCCCGATTGCAGGTGGTTTATTTAAGTCATTAGCATGTTAATGCTGAATGCGTTCATAAATATACACATGACGGGTAGTGCATTCTGGCAGAGAAGAGCATCGCTTGATGCAAAGGTGAATGCGCTGTCTCCTTACCAACAAGACACTGCCCTCGGTTTTCCTACATCATATATTTAGGAGAGGCGCTAAACCTATGTGGATTATTCAAAACAAGGAGTGAAGGAGGCTCGATCCTTCGTATGTTAATACGTTTACCCACACTGAGAACAGCCGCGACCAGCATGTCACATCACAGGGGATAATAATGGCTTAGAGAAACAGCAAAGGTAATATATATATATATATATATATATATATATATGACTCATGTCTGGGTAGACTGTCCACATGACGTTACGTTACTTGCAGATTTTATTTAAGTTTTCCTCGTTAACTTTAATTTACTCTTTGGTCCTCCTAAATTTACTTGCTTATTCATTTTTGTTTCCCACGTGCATATCATTGCACTTGTAAACAGCGTAATATCCTTATTGTTTATTTGTTTAACTTCTTTAGTTGCTAATGGAGGTTTACAATCTTTGAGACTTAAGTGGTGGTGCAGCTTAGTGTCCAAGTTGTTATAGGTGACTTTTTTTTTATATATGGGAGTACATAGGAAAGACAGATAGCTGTCGAGGCTGTCTACTGAGAAGAGCTATCTGCTTCAACCTAGATTAAAACTGGTCATGGAGAGAAAAAGCAGAAGGCTCTCGATAAACACGGATATTAATGTCATCAATGCATATTAGAACCGGTCCCAGTAATGATCCTTGTGGCACGCCACTGACGTCTAAGCATTCTAATTCATTTCCGCTATGGATTACTCGATCTGAACCTCCTGATAACCAGTTTTCAACTCAGTACACATCCTCTGGTACAATCTGCCATAGCATCTGAATGACATTCTTTGATCAGGAGTTCTATTAAATTTCTGTTTGAATATTTACTCTATGCAAACTTCCAGTTTCCGCTTCAACCCATAATCAAGCTAATCACACTACTTCTTCCGCTGTCAGCCTCCTCTCGGCATGTATATGGTTCAAATATTCGAATATAAGAATCAGAAATTCAAGATGGAGTGTGTTACCCCCTCATAAACGTACATATGCACACTGGGGTCCGGGGATCGATCCCCCGGTACGGCTGGAAAACATTAGGACGTGTTACCATAACACACCGGCTGTCCCTGTTCACCCATCAGTAAAATGGGTACCTGGGTGTTAGTGGACTGGTGTGGGTCGCATCCTGGGACAAAATTGACCTAATTTAACCGAAATGCTCTGAATAACAAGCGGCTTTCTATACAGTAGTATGTCAGCTAGGCCTGTATACCTTGTACATGACTTTGTAGAAATATATTATTATTATTATTATTATTATTATTATTAAATGCTAGGCTTCGAACCCGTGTTCTAGCGTTCCTCTACCTACGCATCCTACGCTCTGCCACTGTAATGCGGATACTACGACACTAGACACGCTAGTCGAGGATCACCAGATCACTGATTCGAGGCCCAGCGAGGCCCAGCAACCAAAAGATTTGTTACATTTATGTTTCACGTATGGTCAGGTGCACATCAACCGTAATACAAACCTAAAAATTTTTTTTTCATCACTCTCATCAAACCTAGCCAACGATCTTGACACTTCACCTGGTTTATCCTCTAAACAGTCCTCGACGTTCTGTTGTTACCCCGTCAGTAATCCTGGGTATAATATCCGAGTCACACCCTATAGAATCCTGGTGACGCTCTCTATATCACACTCGCTCGGGTCTAGGACCTGTGTTAGGAGTCTCAATCAGTTCTGGGACCCAGAGAGGCGAGCATCCTGTGAGGACCAGTTCGGATGCTGTTCGGATGTGTGTGTGTGTGTGTGTGTGTGTGTGTGTGACGCGAGACATAACTAGTGTTGAGAAGGTGAATAAATTATGTAAATCAGGATTTAAGTAAAGCAATGACAATAAATCCATGAGCCACAATAATGAAATTTGTGTGAGTCAGTGCGTCATTTTGCTTCGAGAAATTAAATAATAATAATAATAATAATAATAATAATAATAATAATAATAATAATAATAATAATAATAATAATAATAATAATAATAATAACAATAATAAATTATTCATATTCTAATTATTATTATGATTAATCCTTTCCGTTCCGTCCTCCCAACATCGTCTCCCTCTCTTACCTCCCTTCCATTAAGATCAACAAACCAGTAAAGGGAGCAGCAAGCCACACCCATTTATCGTTAAGTTGGCGGATTATACAAGCGTCTACGCAGACGCATTACCCTGACATGTCGGTGCGTCGGGCGTAAGGGCAGGGCGTATATAACGATGTCTTGAGCACTCGGTGGTGGATGTGGACATTCACCCGACCAAGCTGCAAGGATCCACGGACCGGGGGGGAGGGGGAGGGAGGTTCCGTTACGGTGGTCGGGTTCACATCAACGTGAGTCACCAATGTGCTCCATCTCGCCAGGAATCACTGCTTTGATGTGCCGAAATTACTCTCGTTTTTACGGTACGGCGGAGCTGCAGTGGCCCTCCCACCTGTGTGCCTCAGCTAGTACTGAGGGCCAGTGCCTCAGCTAGTACTGAGGCCCAGTGCCTCAGCTAGTACTGAGGCCCAGTGCCTCAGCTAGTACTGAGGGCCAGTGCCTCAGCTAGTACTGAGGGCCAGTGCCTCAGCTAGTACTGAGGGCCAGTGCCTCAGCTAGTACTGAGGGCCAGTGCCTCAGCTAGTACTGAGGGCCAGTGCCTCAGCTAGTACTGAGGGCCAGTGCCTCAGCTAGTACTGAGGGCCAGTGCCTCAGCTAGTACTGAGGGCCAGTGCCTCAGCTAGTACTGAGGGCCAGTGCTACGTAATTTTCACTCCTCGACGTAAAAAAGACCATTTATTTGAAACATAAATATAGATATAAAAAGAACTTGAGAAAACTGAAGCTCACTACATTTTTTTTTTTTGCTCACAAGTAGTGTGAACAAAGACATGCTCATATATATATATATATATATATATATATATATATATATATATATATATATATATATATATATATATATATATATATATATATATATATATATATATATATATATATATATATATTATATTATATATATATATATATATATATATATATATATATATATATATATATATATATATATTTATATATATATATATATATATATATATATATATATATATATATATATATATATGTGTGTGTGTGTGTGTGTGTGTGTGTGTGTGTGTGTGTGTGTGTGTGTGTGTGTGTGTGTGTGTGTGTATTATAATTACTGATTTTTACCCTTTTAAAAAAAATGTCTTAAGTGCTTATTCTCCCCCTGTATGGGCAGTGTTTTCCTATGGCCTCTCGTGACATCTTGTGTTCTCCTTGTGGCCTCTCGTGACATCTTGTGTTCTCCTTGTGGGCTCTCGCGACCTCTTTCAACCCCCATCAACGTTTCTCTTCCACCTGACCAGCCCTGACCTTTTTCCTAACCTCTTTTTTTCCATTAATGACAACATGCTCCTACACTTTCTCCACTTGCCCATTTAATCCCCCACCCCTAACCTCCCTTTCTCTTACCCCCCTTTCCCCTACCTCCACTTTCTTCTACCTTCCCTGCTTCTACCTCTTCTATTTTCTCTCTCGTCTGATCTCACAAAATATTCATTTCGTGAAGAAGCGGAAGAAAATGAGCTTTTTATGAGACAGCGTTTCGCTCTTTGTAGAGCTTTATCATGAAGTCATGTTTCTCTTTGAGTAGAGCTTTATAAAGTCATCTTTCGTTCTGTGTAGAACTTTATCAAGTCATGCGTAGCTCTGAGAAGAGCTTTATCAAGTCATGCGTCGTTGAGTAGAGCTTTATCAAGTCACGTATTAGTCTCTATAGAGCTTTTAACAAGTCACGTTTCACTCTTCACAGAACTTTTATCACGTCACGTTTCGAACTGTTTAGAGCTTGTTATATATTGTGGTAATAATCTGATTATTATATTAATTTGATAATGTAATAATAATAATAATAATAATAATAATAATAATAATAATAATAATAATAATAATAATAATATAATAATAATTTAATAACAATAACAATAGTGCTACTACTACTACTAACTAATATTAATAATAATACTCATAATAATACTCATAATACTCATAATAATAATAATAATAATAATAATAATAATAATAATAATAATAATAATAATAATAATAATAATAATAATAATAATAATAATAATAATAACTAATAATAATAATAATAATAATAATAATAATAATAATAATAATAATAATAATAATAATAATATTAAAGTCATTTTTTAGATATAAATATACTTATGTCGTGTAAATATTATCAATATCGTAGTCTCTATGAAAGCTTATAATCAATGTGTTGCGTAGACTCTATCATCACGTATAGTCATATAGATTTTAACAAGTACGTCAAATCTCATAAAATTTTATCAGTAGTTTGAATAGTATTAGAGTTGTTATATATAATATATAATAATACTAGTGATTATATTAATGATGGTAATAATAATAATAATAATAATAATAAGTAATAATAATAATAATAATAATAATAATAATAATATAATACAATAACAATATCTACTACTATACTACTACTAATATTAATAATAATACTCATAATAATACTCATAATCTCATAATCTCATAATAATAATAACTACACAACTACTAATATTAATAATAATATTCATAATAATACTCATAATAATAATAATAATAATAATAATAATAATAATAATAATAATAATAATAATAATAATAATAATAATAATAATAATAATAATAATAATAATAATAATAATAATATTAAAGCATTTAGATACTTGAACTTACTGGCCGGAAAAAAACACATTCGTGTTCTTCAGTGAACAGCACTAACGAATGTGGCGAACCATCTGATCAACGTGCGTAAATCAGATTCGGTGAACGAGCGAAATGCGTACAGTGAAAATTTCGATCAGGGGGAATGAGATGAGGAACCAAACACCATCAAGAAACGTAGATGAGGAAATCAACAGAGTGAGTGGAACGAGGGCCAGGAACACACTTATATTCTCATTTTCATATTCACTCTCCTCTCCTCTCTTCTCTCTCCTCTCCATAACACACACACACACACATACACACTTACGTCCGTTCGACGACCTCATTACGCGAGAATCGGCCGTGCGCAAATCATTTTTCGACACTGAATCTCGCGTGGGGCGTCGACTTAACACTGATTTCCCCTCCCTCCCCCAGTTACGAATTGTCCCAACCAGGAGTTCTGCTCGCTTGAGCCCGCAGGGAGGCGGGCCGCAGCTGCATCGCAGGGAGGGGAGGGCCGCACTGCACCGCAGGGAGGGAGGGCCGCAGCTGCACTGCAGGGAGGAGCGGTCCGCAGCTGCACCGCAGGGAGAGGAGGGCGCAGCTGCACCGCAGGGAGGGGAGGGCCGCAGCTGCACCAGGGAGGGACGGGCCGCATCTGGACCGCAGGGAGAGGAGGGCCGCAGCTCACTGCAGGAGGGCGGCGCAGCTGCACCGCAGGGAGAGGAGGGCCGCAGCTGCACGCAGGGAGAGGAGGGCGCAGCTGCACCGCAGGGAGGGGAGGGCCGCAGCTGCACCGCAGGGAGAGGCAGGCCGTAGCTGCACTGCAGGGAGGGGAGAGCCGCAGCTGCACGCAGGGAGGGGCAGGCCGCAGCTGCACTGCAGGGAGGGGCAGGCCGCAGCAGCACCGCAGGGAGGGGCAGGCCGCAGCTGCACTGCAGGGAGGGGTTGGCCGTAGCTGCACCACAGGGAAGGGAGGACGCAGCTGCACCGCAGGGAGGGGAGGGCCGCAGCTGCACCGCAGATTCGACCCACCTCCTTTCCCTTCTCCCCCTTCCCTTGCGCTCGTGAGCACACGACAAATATTAAGACTTAGAACGACTGAAACGCGCACCGTGACGCGCAGGTCTTGCGGGTGTTAAGCGATTATTTATATTGCGTCCCAATATCTTTTTAAAACAATATTTTTTTTTATTTTGACGTGATTATCGACGTCAATTTCTTAACTCTTCCTGTTTTTCCTTCAAATGCTTTCCTCGTTGTTGTAAATTAGATTAGGTTAACTTAAAGTGACTTTAGACTAGATTATGTCAGGTTACACATAAACATATATGTGACCACAACAACATTTGTCGAGAGCAAAAACTACCCACCCCCATCTAGTGTCTAATAGACATGTGCCGAGGACAAACTGGTAACTAACATCTACAATAATACCCTTGGCAGTTAAGTTCGTCTTCTTCTTGAAGATCACCGAAGTGGACTCAGCCAAGTGGTGAGAGGCGAGGCTCTCGTCAACACCCCCACAGGGTTTCCCATCCGTCTTGAGGCGCCTGGCGAGGGTATTCGATGCTTCTGCTGCAGGATCATGCCAATACGTGTTTATGTAATGAATGTGATTTTGAATTAATGTGGTGTCTTATGGTAACACGTCCCTAATGTTTTCCAGCCGTACCGGAGGAGATTCGAACCCCGGACATCAGTGTGTGAGGTGAGTGCGCTAGCGATCGTGCTAAGGGACTGCTGGGTCATCTAACTGTTACTTTCCATGTAACATGAATGTATAATTTAAAAAAAAAACATGTGTGAAATGTGTAATTTTTTTTTGTTCGTTCTCTCCCTGTCTACTTATCTCTGTGTGCTTCTGCCTCTTTTTATTTTTACTTTTTTGTTTGTCTCTTCTATATCCTTCTATTCCATCTCCCCTTTTCATCATTTTCTCCTTCCCTCTCTTTACTCTCCATCCCTTCCTTTTCCCCCTCTGCTTTTCCTCCCAATCCCCGTCCGTTTTTTTCTCGCTTTCTCCCTTCCCCTTCTCCCCTTTTTCATCCATTCCATCACTGCCTCCCTCCTTTCCCATCCCTCTTCCATCTCTCACGTCACCTTTCCCGCTTTCCATAACTCTCTTTCCGTTCCTTTTCTCTTCTTCCCTAATTTCCCAACTCCGGCTGACAAATTTCAACGCTCTATGTAAGTCCCGTGATGAAATATGACAGAAAAATTATAGTTTATGCTCCCACTGTGTAACTACTGTGTAGAATAGGTAGCAGCACTCTGCGGGTGGCCCCCATTATGTGGCTATCGTGTACAATAGGGGTTAGTAGCACAGTGTTAATGTAAATAATTTTGCACGAAGAGGAAATGCCTTCTCCTGTCTCCCTCGCTGTCTCACTGTCTCTCTAATCCCTCACCGTCTCACTGTCTCTCTACATCCCTCCCGTCTCTGTCTCCAGCTTGCTGATAGTGTGTGTCTCTTCTTGAAATAATTGCCACTTTTATAATATACTTCAACACGCACCACCCGTGCCCTCAGGGTTAGTGCTCGCAATTATATACTCTCTGTCTCTCTCTGTCTCTCTGTCTCTGTCTCTCTGTCTCTCTGTCAAGTGTATCTAAGTGATGATGTAGGATTAATATTTGTGGAAAGAAGAATGGAGGTAAATGCTAGAAAAAAAATGTGTTATAGAATAAAAGGGGATGTTAAAAATGGACAATAATCAGAGATCATGCACCAGGAGGTAGGCAGAGAGACTATGGGAGAAGTTAACCGATTCTTGAGTGATTTCTTTAGTGATTTTTGGTCACAGGATCCTCTGGTGATTCGTGGTTGGATCACCAGAGGTGTGTAGGAAATGCAATGTAAATGTACGCGAGGCTTGAACGTCCTTCCTGGGCACCATGACGCGAGTGCCATCACCAGGCCGCAGAGAGTGGCACCATGGCGCGAGTGCCATCACCAGGCCGCAGAGGGTGGCACCATCAAGAGAGATTAGATTTTAGTTTTTATCGTCGAAGCGGGTAGTTTATTGTGCTCTCCATACCGCAAAGAGCATATGGATAAACAAGAGGCCTACGAACTAGGACCCCAAAAAGGGTTAGCAGGAGAACATTGGATTTAAATTTACAATTTGTCTTACGCTAAGAAACAATAATTAACTTTGGTTTTTTAATGCTTAAGTGGCAGATATTGTTGTAAAACAACAATTGGGAACGTTTATGTGAGTTATGTTTGGAAAGAGCTGGTAGACGGCAGTCTGCTACACCATGTGCTAGTATAGACTCTGATGACGGGTAAATAAATGGACGAAAACTTTTGAAATGACTAATTGTTCTGAAGGTTATTTACTGGTAACTAGTGCTTGCCTGGGTACTGTCACACACACACACAAACACACACACACACACACACACACACACACACACACACACACACACACACACACACACACACACACACACACACACACAAACACACACACACACACACACACACCTGACGGCATTAGAGGATAGAAAAACTAGGGGAGTAATGATAACAACATAAAAATATATTCAGAGGATTTAACAGGGTTGACAGGGATGGACTACTCGAGAGGCGAGAAACGGGTACACAGGGGCACAGTAGGAAATTAAATATGTTAGTTACTGGGATGTCAGGAACTATTTCTTCAGTGCCAGCGTTTTCAAGAAGCGGAATGACCTAGAAGACGAAGTAATGAAGGCAGGCTCCATACATAGTTTTAAGAATAGGCATGACAGGGCCCATGAGGTTAGGAAGAAGTAAATACAGCAAGCGACAAATTGAAAACCAGGGCCACACAGGGTCATACAGGGCCACACAGAGTCATACAGGGTTTCACAGGGCCACACAAGACCACATATGCCATACAATGCCACACAGGGCCATACAGGGCTACACAGGGCCACACAAAACCACATAGAGCCATAGAGTGCTACACAGGGCCACACAGGGCTACACAGGGCCACAAAGAGCCACACAGGACACCACACACCAGATAAAATCCTCCATGGGTTTTAAACACGAGAATCAAGAAAAAAAAACTCCTCTGGCATTCAAAATGTGAATAAAATATCAACTTTGCAATAAAACTTATAAAAAAATTGAAATTCCGTTTATTGCAAGAGTTTGCCTTGCTGGACCACCAAACTGAGACCCCCAAACAAGAACCTGAACTTATATATTAATTCCAAATATATTTTTAGAGGCAGATACCGTGTCTATTACACTTTAATTTTTAACTTAATACCAGTAGGGGGTTGTACTTGGGAATGGTAGTCAAGCAGGTTTAATCCGAGGAAGGGGAGGGGGTAGCTCCAATTCTTTGGGTCAAAATCACATCACTAGCGTCAAGGCAGTCCCTTCCTCCCTGAAGCTGAAGAGTTAAACACATGTGCAACAAACTAAGATGAGGGAATCAGTCCCACAGCCTTGGTTGAGGGACTGATAAAGCCACTGGTGGGCGAAACGTCTACAAATAAAGATATCCAGATGTCGCACATGTGTCTAATTCCTAATCTTGTGGGTATTGTATAATATGCACGTATCCCCGAAGCTACAGTATACCTGCTGCCTTCATGTCTGTGTTGTATTTTCAAATTAATGTTCCTGGCGAGCTTCGCCAACTCATCAACACGCGTTTGAAATTATACAATTAGACCGAACGACAAACTCGATGCATGAAAATGTCGTTCGTTGATTTTTACGACGTTTTGACGTCAGTGTCAGCTTGTAAATAACACAGGGAGTACTGGAGACGTGCACGCAATCTTGAGGTGCTACACACACACACACACACACACACAGAAGCTAAGATTCAACTCCTGCAACCATAACACACACAGGCCACCAGGCCCGGTGGCCTGGTGGCTAAAGCTCTCGCTTCACACACGGAGGTCCCGGGTTTGATTCCCGGCGGGTGGAAACATTTCGACGTGTTTCCTTACACCTGTTGTCATGTTTACCTAGCAGCAAATAGGTACCTGGGTGTTAGTCGACTGGTGTGGGTCGCATCCTGGGGGACAAGATTGAGGACCCCAATGGAAATAAGACAGACAGTCCTCGATGACGCACTGACTTTCTTGAGTTATCCTGGGTGGCTAACCCTCCGGGGTTAAAATTCGAAGAAATCTTATCTTTTATCTCACGCAACTAGAGGTGAAACGCACACGCAATTCAAGTAGGACACCATGCGCACGCGATTCCAGGAGGTGGGATATACGCACACAACTTGAGGTGAGACACGCACGTGTCTTTTCCGAAATTAGGGGACGGAGGATCGAGCCTCCAGCAGTCGTTCAAAAGAACAGAAACTCCAAACGAGGAATGAGACGAAGACTGCCATAAACTGTAATGTATTGGTCTGTAGGGGGAAGGGGTGTTTCTCCCCTCCCCCACACACACAACCTCCTCATATCTCCCCACTATCCACACCTGCCCATCCCCACTCTAGACTCACCCACAGCACACCGCCTGTACACACCCCGAAACCCCCTCCAGGTATACTCCAGGTATACCTGTGTTCTACAACGCTAGCTACGATTCATTCAACTATTTCCCTCTCACGAAAACAACAACTTTTTATCCCCTGAAGGGCCACACCTCACAGCATCTGCTGCACACAACACCAGCCACATCTCACAACATCATTACCATCTGGCCATATCCCTGCCTAACTACCAGCGGTTCGCCATGCGCATTATCTTAAATTCTCTTTACTGACAAAGAAGAATTCGGCAAACCACGCATTCCTGTGTTGAGTCGTCACCTGCACCTCCACTAATGCATACCTGCTCCTCCGGCGCCAAGGATTTTTTTGTGTTTAATTCTCGTAACTTGTCGTGGTGAGAGAAGGAAAGGAGTCGTAGATTTTGGTGGTCGGAATCTTGTGGTCGTAAGCTGGTGGTCGGAAACTGATGGTCGGCAGCTGGTGGTCGGTAGCTGGTGGTCGGGCAGTTGGTGATCGGACCTAAATTTACACTTTTGGGGGTCCCTGGCGGTCACTGCCGACAGGCACTTACTTCGGCCTTATCACACAGCACTTCGCTGTCAATTTAATCCATCACAACTTCGTCACTCTCCTAACTTTATGTCTTCGTCTAATTTATATATTTTTTCGTTTGAAGTATGTGTAGGGCAATAACACACCTCGCTGCCTGCAAGTATGTTTAGGACACCAATTGGCTCTTGAGTGCAGGACTCCTCTGAGTTACACATGGCCTGAGTGGCACCGTGAGGCTGTCGATGCCGCCCTTGAAGAGGTAACAAGAGTCCGTAGGGCAGTAGGTGCTAAGGGTTAGAGTTCCCTGGAGCGCCTACGGCTCGGCTCGCCCCATCCCCCTTCAATAATGCCGTGCAGTTGATAGTTGGTTAGGGCTGCAGGTTTCACCCTGAGAAGTGGTGCACTTTACGTTTTGTAATCCGAGTAGCGGTGCGTGTCTTCCTGTGGTGGTGCAGCGGTCACAGCAGCTCATGTCTTCCTGTGGTGGTGCAGCGGTCACAGCAGCTCATGTCTTCCTGTGGTGGTGCAGCGGTCACAGCACCTCATGTCTTCCTGTGGTGGTGCAGCGGTCACAGCAGCTCATGTCTTCCTGTGGTGGTGCAGCGGTCACAGCAGCTCATGTCTTCCTGTGGTGGTGCAGCGGTCACAGCACCTCATGTCTGCCTGCTGGGACGGTGGTGAAGAGTTCACGCCACTGCTCGCAATGATACTCCAATTACGAGATATGCTTAACAACTTCTTGCTCCGAGGAAATCAAAGGGTGTTGTAGATTTAAGAATTCGCACTGGAGAAGTCGTAAGCACTCCACTTAGACGGGAAATGGAGGTGTTACACACTCCATACCAAACAGGCAACACGACTCCTGGTCGCGGAGGTACACACGACATGTTTTTGTGTGTGTTTTGTTTTATTTTTACAAGTATCCGAGGTAGGGGTGAGGGTCAGATACGTCTACCTGTGAGAGGAAGGGCTGATTACATTTCTTGGTGGAGTATAAGGGCCCCTACTTAACTCACTCCACGTTCAGGGGAGAAAACCTGTTAAACATTCACGTCTCAAGTGACAGCCTCTCGTTCTCGGCTCACAGGCGGAAATATTTTGCCCGAACTGCTGTATATAGGCTATATATTTTTGAGTATTTTTCTATGATTTGAAATAAAATATTATTATTTTTATTATTATTAGTAGTAGTAGTAATCTTCGGTTATCTAAATAATTTGCCTCATCTGGCAACATATTTGGGATTGTTGATATGACCTGTTATTGAAATCAGGTTCAGAGGAAAGACTTATAGAAGACCTTTGGGTTTACATCAATGCTAGCTGCCGAGGATTAACTACAGTCTTGCTATTTTTACTTCTGTCTAGCTAGTAGTAGTTGTAAGACTATTCACACCTAATTATGGGTGTAGGGGTCGAGCTATAGCTCCTGTGTGTGTGTGTATGTGTAATTCTTTAAAATTGTTATTTATATTTTCTGTCTTACGCTCCGTAAGCGACCTTAATTAGCGAGGACCTCGGAGTTAAAATTCAATATAAACGTCTCTTTTTTTACTTACGATCTCAATTAGTTACGCCATCCTAGCTTGTTTGCTTTCCCGATAACTTATTAAACCGACTTAAGTTAAATTACTCAGGTGAGTTTGTAAAACTACTGGTTTAATAACTGTTAGCGTACGCTTACTGGGGTCTGGTTTAGCCCACTAATGTGACCCGAGTGACCCGTCTGTACACGCTGGCTATAATGGACTTAATTAGGGAGAAAAGGTACATGTAATATTACAATGTAATATCACAAGGGCGCTGATACATGGACGCTTCGCTGGCGAAATTAGAATCTGGCAGTCGAGGCTGGCTATAGGTATGGCTATTCATTAACCCAGGTACGAATAGTGCAGAGGTTAATGTTTTAATTGTGTGGGTGTGTGTACTCACTTATTTGTGGTTGCAGGGGTCGAGTCATAGTTCCTGGCCCCCGCCTCTTCACTTATCGCTACTAGGTCCTCTCTCTCCCTGCTCCATGAGCTTTATCAAATTTCATCTTAAAACTATGTATGAATCCTGACTCCACTACGTCACCTGTCAGACTATTCCACTTCCTGACAACTCTATGACTACAGAAATACTTACTAACATCATTTTGACTCATCTGAGTTTTCAACTTCCAATTGTCACCCCTTGTTTTTGTGTCCCATCTCTAGAATATCCTATTTCTGTCCAGCTTGTCAATTCCTCGCAGTATTTTGTATGTCGATATCATGTATGTCTCCCCTAACCCTCCTGTCCTCCAGTGTCGTCAGGCCGAGTTCCCTTAACCTTTCTTCGTAGGACATTCCCCTTAAATCTGAAACTAGTCTTGTTGCAAACCTTTGCACCTTCTCTAATTTCATAACGTGCTTGCCCAGGTGTGGGTTCCAAACTGGTGCTGCATACTCCAGTATGGGCCTGACGTAAACGGTGTACAGTGTCTTGAACGATTCCTTACTGAGGTATCGGAACGCTATTCTCAGGTTTGCCAGGCGCCCGTATGCTGCAGCAGTTATCTGTGTGTGTTGTGTGTGTGTGTGTGTGTGTGTGTGTGTGTGTGTGTGTGTGTGTGTGTGTGTGTGTTTATGTGTGTCACCACAGTATCTCCACACACACACACCTGACAGCTTCCACACACCAGACAACCCTCTCACACACCTAACACCCTCCACACACCTAACGACCTCCCACAATACCTGACAACCCCCACACACCTAATAACCCCACACACCTAAGAACCCCCCATACACCTGACAACCTCCACACACACACACCTGACAACCCCCACACACACCTGACAACCCCCACACACACACCTGACAACTTACGATAAATTTTGGAGCGACTTAACAATCGAAAAAAAGTTTGACATTAGTGAAAGTGTCGCGTCAAGATATATATATATATATATATATATATATATATATATATATATATATATATATATATATATATATATATATATATATAACTTATCAATTTTGACGAAAGTTAATTAAAGTAGGAGAGTCATAACTCTTGGTAATAATGCACTGGTTGTCGTTATGGTTGTCGTAACGATCGTCATTATCATCATTATCATCATTGTCATCATTATCATCATTATCATCATTATCATCATGAGTAGAGGTGACTCTCCGGGAAAGAATAGTCCTGGTGAAGATAGATAAGCAGAGACGGGGAGAGAAGCGGAGACGGGGAGAGAAGCGGAGACGGGGAGAGAAGCGGAGACGGGAAGAGAAGCGGAGACGGGGAGAGAAGCGGAGACGGGAAGAGAAGCGGAGATGGGGAGAGAAGCGGAGACGGGGAGAGAAGCGGAGACGGGGAGAGAAACGGAGACGGGGAGAGAAGCGGAGACGGGGAGAGAAGCGGAGACGGGGAGAGAAGCGGAGACGGGGAGACATCCGACTCCTCAGAATGCATTGCAAACTCAGTACCATCTCGAGAGATTAGTTATTATTTTTAATTATCATAACAAAACGGTAAACCCACAAGGGTCATGCAACGCTGCAGGGTAGGGCGTGCATGAGAGATTAGTAACCTCCTCACCACGTCCCTCACAAGACCCAGACATTTTCTATCAGCTTGTCAAAGGCAGATATGGTGATATTATTTTGCTTATGAGAAAGAGAAAAATTTCTCTCTATTCTCCTCTTGGTCATATTTTGACCCTCTTGTTCCGCAGGACTTTGGGTCATTTAACTGAAACCTTCCGCTGGCTTACCAACCCACCTCGCAAAAAATAGTGATATTACCAATCATAGTATGTGAAGGATGGTCGTCCAGCCCAATTTAAGAACCAACTGGTCATCAACTGGTGTCCTTTTCATTGATGAGCCATCAACTAGCTGGTCGCTATGTACCGTGTCCATTAACCCAGCCATTTACGGCACAAATAAAGGCCAGCCAAGGCCACTTACCAGTTTCATTCCATTAAGGTCGTGAATATCATTACTCGGTGATGAACTGCAGAGTTATTTGTTATTTGGTCAATTAGGGTTGAGATTTAGAGGTAATGAGGCGGGTGATGTTGTTAAGAGTGATAATCACTCAGGCGGGGATGGCCAGCGGCTTCGTTAATGCAGACTTTCTCGTTCCAATTTACCTTAATTACCTTGCTGACCTGAGGGGAATTGGCCTCACCTGTAACATTTGATGTGGTGTGAGTCGGGAAATTGATTTAGTGATGTGGTGATTGTAGTGGTGGTGGTGATTGTAGTGATGGTGGTGATTGTAGTGATGGTGGTGATTGTAGTGATGGTGGTGATTGTAGTGATGGTGGTGATTGTAGTGATGGTGGTGATTGTAGTGATGGTGGTGATTGTAGTGATGCTGGTGATTGTAGTGATGGTGGTGATTGTAGTGATGGTGGTGATTGTAGTGATGGTGGTGATTGTAGTGATGGTGGTGATTGTAGTGATGGTGGTGATTGTAGTGATGCTGGTGATTGTAGTGATGTGGGGATTGTAGTGATGGTGGTGATTGTAGTGATGGTGGTGATTGTAGTGATGGTGGTGATTGTAGTGATGGTGGTGATTGTAGTGATGGTGGTGATTGTAGTGATGCTGGTGATTGTAGTGATGCTGGTGATGTAGTGATGTGGTGATTGTAGTGATGCTGGTGATTGTAGTGATGTGGTGATTGTAGTGCATAGTCCTGCCTGCATTGTATGACTATGGATGGTGACTTGCTAGTGCATGCCTGGTTGATCTCTCAAGCTATGATGGATCTGCTCCAACCCTTCCCTTGTACTTCCTGAATCTGTGACTGATTCTGTGATCCGGTAGTTGTGATGTGTGTGTGTGTGTGTGTGTGTGTGTGTGTGTGTGCACGCGTGTACGTGTCGGTGCCTTTTCAATCAGATTACAATAACAATTATTACATTGTAACATAAGAATAAAGTAATGGGATGACGCAGCTGAAGTCTGTTAATAAGAACGTCAGTATGTACAGAACGTAGCATCACTTGTTCACGACATACAAAGTAGAACTAAGCTCTCAGACTTAATGTGAGAGTCGTTCAAACTCAACATTTATTACTGTTAATTCTACTCGATGGGACGGGAGGGAGGGGAGAGGGAAGGGAGGTTGGGAGGGGAGTTGAGGGAGGGTAGTGGGAGATGACGGAATGGGAGGTAACGAAGGAGGGGAGACTGGAGGAAAGGTAGTGGAGGAGAGAATGAGGGAGGAAGGTAGTGGAGAAGAGAACTGAAGGAACGGTAATGAAGGAGAGGACTGGAGGAACACTAGTGAAAAGCATAAGAAGGGAAATTAGTATAAACGTCGAAGAGAAGGGAGCAAAAAAAAAATATATATATATAAATTATATACACCTCCTATACGTCAAATTAATAAAAAAAAAAAATCTAATACCCCATTGTGCCTGACTTTAATTTATCGCCGTTAATGAGTAACTATAAACCTACTAAGTTTATTAAAACGTCGAGTAATAAAATCAATTAGTCCGTCTGGGCGGAACTAAGCAGGTCACCACCTGACCTCTGGTATTGTTCTCCGGCCGGCTGTGACGTGTTCCTGACGTGTTCTCGACGTAATGATGACGATTTAATGACCCAGCTGACACCCGTACAAAGGCTGGGTAATAATATCAATAATAATTATTACAATAAAAATAAGAGTAATAGTTTTATTGTGCACGCGTGTCTATATATTGTGCAGAAATGTGTTTATAAAGGCAGTTTGTTTAAGGGTTAAATTATTATTATTATTATTATTATTATTATTATTATTATTATTATTATTATTATTATTATTATTATTATTATTATTATTATTATTATTGTTGTTGTTGTTGTTGTTGTTGCTGTTGTTATTATTATTATTATTATTATTATTATTATTATTATTATTATTAGTTGTTGTTGTTGTTGTTGCTGTTGTTATTATTATTATAATTATTATTGCTATTATCATTTCCTATTATTAGTTTAGAGGCGTCCACACCACCGTATGTCCTTGGATGGCGGGTATAACACCTAGCTTGGCTGGATGCGCCATTCTTAAGGATTGTGTGGTCCTGCGGGCCAAAGCAGCATGGGTTCGACTCCTTGGCTAGTGCAGTGTTTTTATTGATCAATACCACTCGTTCTTGGTTACAATAATATATACGTATATGTATATATATACATGCTACTATGTAAGACATTTGCAGTCACCTAAAATTGTATAAATATACATAAATAAACTTAAATTTCCTCATATTTCCCTCGGGCTCCTACCTATCGGTCCCCTCTTCCTCCTCCTCCTCCTCCCCTCTTCCTTCTCTCCTCTTACGCTAACAGAAGACTGAGGGGTTGACGAAGTTGCGAAGCCATTTACAATCAACTTAATTGAAGGCTGGACAAGTTGTGTGGGTACGCCCGTGGACTGGCAAGGAACGACTAATAACTGTTCAATACCTACTTACGGAGGAGCCCCTCGCTCCTTACCCTAATTAACCAACTGTTACTTCGCCTCCCAGACGCTGGTAGTTGCGATGACAAGCGAGTCGGTTTAAGTTTAGTTCAGTCGGGGAGAAAATTTTAAGTCCAGTCTTTCAGGTCTGTGGAAAAGAAAACGGGAGGTAAATGTGTTCAGTATTTTCTTGTTCTATGGGAAGAAATAATCTTTTTCTTGTGTTTCTATTGATTTTTTTTTATCTTGGTCGCTTTTATTGTTTCTTGTTAGCTTTTGCTTTCTCTTGTTGTTTTTCCTTTCCTCTTGTGCGTTTCCGTTATAGTTTTTCTCTATAATAGTTTCTAAGGTTCTTTTATGTTTACTTTGGTTCGCTTTCTGTTTCCTGTTTTTACTTCCATTTTCGTTCGTTTTTGCTTCTCATTTGTTTCTATCTTCTCTTTCTCGTGTCTTGTTCCTCTCGTTCATTTCTGCTTTCTATTCTTAGTTTACCTTTCCTCTTGTTCGGCGGGAACAAGTTTACACGTAGAACATGTTTACACGTAGAACAAGTTTACACGTAGAACAAGTTTACACGTAGAACAAGTTTACACGTAGAACAAGTTTACACGTAGAACAAGTTTACACGTAGAACAAGTTTACACGTAGAACAAGTTTACACAAGAACAAGTTTACACGTAGAACAAGTTTACACGTAGAACAAGTTTACACGTAGTTGTATATACAAAGTTGTTAAGGAACTGGCATGAAATTTTTGCCTCCAGAGCAATTAGAATCCTTCTATTTAATTTAGCATCGAGTCTTTTTGTTTTTTTCTCGCAAGTCTAAAGTGGATTTTGTAACACGACAGCTGTTGAGGCAAAAGGTGTGGATAACATTGTGAGGTGATGCTGAAGAACACATCTCGCAAAGCATCAAACGGGTGAGCTTTTGGAGGGGGGGGGGGGAAATGTTGTCTGCATTCTAGAACTTCAACGCACTTTTCAAAGTGGATGTGATACCCAGCTCCTTTGCCACTGTGAATGTACTTCGCGCTGGGCACTACAATTTTTTTTTCTGATATCCCCCATCTGTCACTGGACGCACTTTATCCAGTCAGGTGGTTTTTACCTGTTGTGACGCACCTGTGCAAACATCTGGATAGACAAGATGTGTTCTCCTTGCCACGTTAGTGTTCCTACAGTAAACAGGTGATATCACAGTAGGCTAAACAATCACTGAGACCTCTAGAAACCCTGAAGAACCCACTGTGACCTCTAGGAACCCTGAAGAACCCACTCTGACCTCTAGAAACCCTGAAGAACCCACTCTGACCTCTAGGAACCCTGAAGAACCCACTCTGACCTCTAGGAACCCTGAAGAACCCACTCTGACCTCTAGAAACCCTGGAGAACCCACTCTGATTTCTAGAAACCCTGAGAACCCACTCTGACCTCTAGAAACCCTGGAGAACCCACTCTGATTTCTAGAAACCCTGGAGAACCCACTCTGACCTCTAGGAACCCTGGAGAACCCACTGTGACCTCTAGGAACCCCGGAGAACCCATTGTGACCTCTAAGAACCCTGGAGAACCCTTCGTATATAAAGAATTCGTCAATACTATGAACACTGGTTTGTTTGACCATGAAAGCATGCTGGGTGCCACCTCAAATATGGCATCATCTGTGGTTACAAAGGTATGAGCTAAAACTGAATTTTTTTCGGTATTATCGTTCATGCAACTTAAATTGTTACATATGACACTATAATAAAAGACTGACCGTGAAAATATGGATGAACACAGTCCATTGTTGTCAAGCCAGAAAGTCTAGTATCAGACATTGAGTGGAAATTAGTATTTTTTTTTTTCCATTCTGCTGAAATAAACCGACGTCCAAAGTCGACAATAAGTAATAGTGCCAAGGAATTTTTTTCGCTCAAAATACGTAAATAACCGCACACGGGAGAATGTAACGTGTGACGACGTTTCGGTCCGACTTGGACTATTATCTAATGAAATCCAATTCGGTCCGAAACGTCGTGGTAAGTTTCTCTCTCCTGTGTATGGAGGGGGGTTATTCGTGTATTGTTCCAGTCACGGTATTGTGGCTTTTTGGTCTTCACTTATGACATCAGCTCTGAGACATCACTGCGTTGATTAGAGACGCACAAAAACACCGCGATCGTTGGCCACCAGAGTGACCCAAATAGAGGAAACACAGTTGTCATCGCTCGTTCCCTAGCTGTCTTTCCAGAAGTGCAAGATCATCACAATTTATATGATCCGCCGGACCGTAACATCCCCGCCCATCCTTCAGAGTGCTTCCAACCCCCCCCCGCTTCCAGAGCTCATGTCCGGTTAACCGTACACTGAGTACACGGTATCGCTGGAAGCGCTGTTTACCGTGTGTGTACACAGTGCGACACGGTGTACCGTATGAGTATATACACTGTATAAGCCCAAGCACCGTGTATAGACTGCAGTCACGTGACGCGAGCAACTTGTCTGCTAACTTAGCTGTCGTGTAACTTAGTACATTAAGTTACATGAACTTAAAAAAGTATATAACCATAAATAATCAGATTAATAAAGAAAAGAAAAAGTCTCAACACGATTGGCAACTTGGTGGTTGAGGGGCGTCAAAAAGCGTTCAAATCTGCACGAACTCACTGGTGGTGCGAGAATGGGACGTCAGACGAGGGGGTGTTCATTCCTGGTCTTCTTAATCAGTTTCTGTGAGTTTCTTCTTGTTTCGGGTGTCAGTCTCCCTTGGTCTCCTTCCCTCGTCTCCCACTTGTTGTTCCGCAATTTTATTTCATATTAAATACGAAGAGGTTATTAAAATCTTTAAGATTTGGCATTCTTTTTAACTCTAAATTAATATTTTTAACCAAAAAAGTTTTAAGTATAGTGAATATTTAAATTAGGTTAAAAAATGCCAGAAAGTCCGAAAAAAAGTGAAAATATTGCGAAATATTGAAGATTTTTTTTTCACTTTACATAAAATATTAAGATTTTGCTAAATTACTTTTGCTTGAGTTAAAATTAAGGAATTGTTCGACTCTCTAAAACCTTCATATATCCTCAATCTTCTGGTGTCATTCGCAAACGAGTTCTTTCCAGTTGTCGTATTAATAATGTACAACAGGAACACCGTAGGACCCAACAATGTCCTTGTGGGACTCCAGTCAGCTGTCCTCACCCAGCCTGATGCTTCAACTTTCATAAACACTCTTTGTTCTCTGTTGTACAGGTATTATCTTATTCGTGATAATAATTTTGATATTACTCCAGCTTGCTTGTACAGTTTCTTAATGGCGGTGTTATCTACGTGGTTCCGTACCGAGTTCTTTCCTGCAGTCTAGGATTATGCAGCCAAAACATCTCTCTCTCTCTCTCTCTCTCTCTCTCTCTCTCTCTCTCTCTCTCTCTCTCTCTCTCTCTCTCTCTCTCTCTCTCCATCCTCCTTCCATCCCTCCCTCCCTCCCTCCCATTTCCTCAGTACTACACAACTAATCATTCCTGTCACAGGAGGTTTGCTGGGACCCTCATGTATGTTGCACTCCTGGTAAGTCTGACCAGAGTAACGTTACTTGACAGACAGACGTGACCTGGAGATAGAATGAGAGAGAGAGAGAGAGAGAGAGAGAGAGAGAGAGAGAGAGAGAGAGAGAACTACGATCATTTAGTTGGCCTGCCGGCTCCCAGTGAAGAGAGATAATCTCATTAAGAGAGCACAGAGAAGCACACCAAGACGGATGTGAGAAGGGAAGGCGACTCGCCCTCCTCCTGCTCGTCCTCCTCACAACTCAATTATTGGTTCCGTCTCCAAGAGAGTGATTACCCCTTCCCTTACCACCTTCCGTCCCCTTGTGGGGGAAAGAGGGAAATGGGGCAGGAAGGAGCGACGAAGGGAATTAATTCCCTCAAGGTATCACCGCTTCCGGTTCATGTTGCGACACACGTCATCCAGAGAATGTTGGTGAATGATAAACAGCCTAAATACAGCTGTAAAAAAAAGAGAGAAACGTAGACCCAATAAAAGTTATTGTTGATTGGTGCCTCTTTTCTTCATGTGGAGACAAGAAGTGCCAGGTTAGTGCCAGGACGCGGAGTTCAGTGTATGAGGACGGGAGCTCGAAGCAGCAAAACAGGAGCTCGAAGCATCAAAACAGGAGCTCGAAGCATCAGAACAGGAGCTCGAAGCATCAAAACAGGAGCTCGAAGCATCAAAACAGGAGCTCGAAGCATCAAAACAGGAGCTCGAAGCATCAGAACAGGAGCTCGAAGCATCAAAACAGGAGCTCGAAGCATCAGAACAGGAGCTCGAAGCATCAAAACAGGAGCTCGAAGCATCAGAACAGGAGCTCGAAGCATCAAAACAGGAGCTCGAAGCATCAGAACAGGAGCTCGAAGCATCAAAACAGGAGCTCGAAGCATCAAAACAGGAGCTCGAAGCATCAAAACAGGAGCTCGAAGCATCAGAACAGGAGCTCGAAGCATCAAACAGGAGCTCGAAGCATCAGAACAGGAGCTCGAAGCATCAAAACAGGAGCTCGAAGCATCAGAACAGGAGCTCGAAGCATCAAAACAGGAGCTCGAAGCATCAAAACAGGAGCTCGAAGCTTCAGAACAGGAGCTCGAAGCATCAAAACAGGAGCTCGAAGCATCAAAACAGGAGCTCGAAGCATCAAAACAGGAGCTCGAAGCATCAGAACAGGAGCTCGAAGCATCAAAACAGGAGCTCGAAGCATCAGAACAGGAGCTCGAAGCATCAAAACAGGAGCTCGAAGCATCAGAACAGGAGCTCGAAGCATCAAAACAGGAGCTCGAAGCATCAAAACAGGAGCTCGAAGCATCAGAACAGGAGCTCGAAGCATCAGGACGGGAGTTCGAGGTACTGAGGCAGGAGTGTGGTCCAGCCGGGCGACGCCTGGAGAACAGGTCACGACTGGAGTCATGTCTGCGCCATAACTCCCACCATTATTGCAGCTCCTCCCATTCCCTGGCCGCCGACACTACCGTCCTACGCCACCGTAGCCTCCGTCTCTGAACCTCCTCACACGTCCTGTACGAGAAATCCCGGATGATGTATGCTAATCAACTCACCGTCGATAAAAACAAAAACAAAATATTTGCTGCCTTGCACCAGCTCATCTCTGCTCCCCCTGTCTCTTTTTTTATATATATTTATTACCACTAATGCCACTGCTGAAGAAAACCGTTGTGAATTGCATATTCAACTCTGGGAAGACATGTTGCTGGCGGAGGATTTAAATTCCTCTCATAATGTGGGTATGTGTGTGTTGGGGCGAGATTGTGCAGCTTCTTCCATCTTGGCGCTGAGAGGAGGAGGAGAGAAGACAGCGAAGTAATTAGGAGGGATTATTGATTGTTAATGTTATTATTACTTTTTTTATTGGGAAACGCTAAATCCATATGGGGTTATAGAGTTCCAGGAGAATGGAAGGGTGGCATCAAGGCCTAAGAGGAGGAGGAGGGGTAAAAAGATGTAAAAAAAAAAATAAGTAGAAAGGAAGTACTAGCAGGGGCTAATTGCATGGGTATAGAAGGAAGGCGAGGTTGACATCCTGATCAATGAGGCTGTCAGTGATCTCTAGAAGCCCTGTTGATTAGAAATTTGCTAACTTACCTGTTGAAGACGAGGGTCTGTTTGGAAACTTCCGCCTGTGATCGAGGCCTCTCATACTTATCAGGTTAGATAGCTTCACTGCGTCCTTGATTTTCATTGGAGGTGTATTACACAGTCTGTTACGCCTTACGCACTCGTTGGGAGTAACATCAGTGTGCAGATTTGGAACCCGTCCCTTCCCAGGTATGAAATATCTCATATGTTTCTGGGCAGAACTGTGGAGAATATAATTTAAGGGATTTTAGGAGTTCCTAGTGCTTAAATTATTAATTATCATAAATTAATATAAATACTATAACAACCAATAATATTATTACTATATTATTATTATTTTAATTTAAGTATTATTATTATTATTATTATTATTATTATTATTATTATTATTATTATTATTATTATTATTATTATTTTTATTATTATTATTAGAGTTTTTCTTATTTTTATTATAATATTCATGGGGAAGAGCTAACCCGTAGGAGTCACACAACACTTGGGCAATGGAAGGCGCAGAGTCATTGCCCAGCATCAGTGCTCTCTCTCTCTCACGTCTCCTGAATGTTAACGAAATACTTTATTAATCGTATAAGCCACTGGTGGCTTAGCGCCTGGTGCCAGGCTGCCAGGTAGGCGTGGGAATGCCGTCAAGACCGAGTACTCAGGGAGCATTTTGGTAATCCAAGGAGCTTCCCGTCAACTCTGTGAATGATTTGGTATTACGCTCTTATGCTCTGCCTTACCAGGTCTCCCTGGCACACACACACACACACACACACACACACACACACACACACACACACACACAGAGTACAGGCTAGGTGGACAAAGGCTACAAACCTCGGCAAAGGAGAAAGACCTTGGGGTGAGTATAACGCCAAGCACGTCTCCGGAGGCACACATCAACCAGATAACTGCGGCAGCATATGGGCGACTGGCAAACCTTAGATTAGCGTTCCGTTACCTTAACAAGGAATCGTTCAAGACACTGTACACCGTGTACGTCAGGCCCATATTAGAGTATGCAGCACCAGTCTGCAACCCACACCTGGTCAAGGATGTCAAGAAATTAGAGAAAGTGCAAAGGTTTGGGACAAGGTTAGTTCCACAACTCAGGGGACTGTCGTATGAAGAAAGGTTGAGGGAAATAGGACTAACAACACTGGAGGACAGAAGGGTTAGAGGAGACATGATAACGACATACAAAATACTGCGGGGAATCGACAAGGTAGACAGTGACAGGATGTTCCAGAGAGGAAACACAGAAACAAGGGGACACAACTGGAAGCTGAAGACTCAGATGAGTCAAAGGGATGTTAGGAAACATTTCTTCAGCCACAGAGTAGTCAGGAAGTGGAATAGTCTAGAGAAAGATATAGTGGAGGCAGGAACCATACATAGTTTTAAGACAAGGTATGATAAAGCTCACGGAGCAGGGAGAGCAGAGACCCAGTAGCGGACAGCGAAGAGGCGGGGCCAGGAGCTGAGTCTCGACCCCTGCAACCACAACTAGGTGAGTACAACTAGGTGAGTACAACTAGGTGAGTACAACTAGGTGAGTACACACACACGTATTTCCGAACGTACAGAACCCCCCTGGGGACAATGCTGTTGCAGTATTAGCAACATTTACAACAGCAGCAGCAACTGCAACAATAGCAGCAGCAACAACAGCAGCAGGTCACGTCACGAAGCTGCTGTTGTTGCTTCTGGTTGTTGCTTTTTCCTCACCTTTTTTTTCCCCTGACACTTCCCCCCCTCCCAACAAGTCAACAGTCATATATTTACTTTTGTGTGTTTATTCTCACTTCCTTTTTTTTACTGTATATTAAATTTGTCTAAATCGGCTTTTTTTTTATTGTGTATTTAGCGATGTTTATTACTTCGGAAAATTATCTGGAGGGAAAAGAGGGAGGGGAAAGGGAAGGGGAAGGGGGAGGTGAAGAGGGGTTTTAGAGTGGAGTTGAGGAGGATGGAAATGAAAAGGGCTGGAATTTTTGAGGTGGGCTGAGAAGATGGGGGTAGAGCAGGAAAAGGACTTGGGAGAGGTTAGAAAAGAGCTGAACAGGAAATGGGAGAAGATGAGAACTGAGCAGAAGATGAGAGGAAGTAGAGAACTAGGGAGGGGAAAGAGGAAGAATGAGAAGAAAATTTGGGGAAGGGAGGGAGGGAGGGGGAAAAAGTAGGCAGGGGAGTTGGGAAGGGGAGGGGATGGAGGGGAAGGGTGTCCAGGAGTTGCTGGTGCAATTGCTGGTATCACGTTGCAGTTATGTCATGATTTTCTTCGCCTTCTGCATCCTAGGCACCGCAATACTGTTGTCAAGTAATCTGCGGTGACTCACACGCGTGCCAGAGTACAGGTACACGGTTGCGTACACACAGGTGCGTACTCGTGCGTACTTAGCGGTCACACGGGAAGTTTTGGGCGTCAAAACATAAAATTCCACCCCTTGGAGGCGGCTTAGAAGTACAAAATTTTCTAACCTGCGGCGGATTTCTTTTAAGGTGGGGAAATTAGAGTCAGCGAGCCACGGAGTCACCCATTAACGGTGTTTGGAACATTGAGAGTCCACCCGTGTCTTACCCATCGTTCCTAATTAAGTCACATGGGTGAGTTACGTAGAGGCTAGCCTGGCTATCAGACCCAGAAAACTTTACAGAACATCTCTAACAATATTAATAACCTTAAACCATCTATTAAATTGACGATAGAAGAATAGAGAGAGAGAGAGAGAGAGAGAGAGAGAGAGAGAGAGAGAGAGAGAGAGAGAGAGAGAGAGAAGAACTTACAGTTTCTTCATGCGTTATTCCACTGATTCTTTTTCATAGAATACAGGAAGTTTATAATCAAAAATGTACTTAATACATTTATTTTTCCATTACGACAAAAGGGGAAAAGAACTGTGGTAAGATTTTGTTTTTTCAGAGCCTTTAGATGGACCCATTACATGGACTCCAGGCTGAGGGACTGATTACCTCAAACTCCTCCAGATTTTCACCATTCTTTGTACTGGACTGATGAAGCCACTGTGTGGCCAAACGTTCCCTCAATAAAGATACCCAAGTGTTGCATCTGTGTCTATTTTATCAGCGTGTCGGTTCTCTGAGCCATTTATCTGCAATATACAGCTCACGAAGCATACGATCCTACTACTACTACTACTACTACTACCACCCCTCCTACTACCCCTACAACACAACCACCTGCTATACAGTCACCACCGCAACCACCACCACCACACAATCACTACCTCACCACCACCACCACCACACAATCACTACCTCACCACCACACAATCACTACCTCACCACCACACAATCACTACCTCACCACCACACAATCACTACCTCACCACCACCACCTACCACACTTGCTTGCCCCTACACATCTCCCTACATGGCCAGGGTCAAGGATCAAACGTGAGCCAACGTCGACACTTACAAATGCTTGGTTGTAATGCCAGGCAGCGAGGGTCATTAGGGGGTTGACTGCACGCTTCGAGATTTAAATACCAATGTAGTTTTTAATTGTGTATGTGTGAGAGAAAGAGAGAGAGAGAGAGAGAGAAAAAGAGAGAGAGAGAGAGAGAGAAATCGAATAGAGATAGATGTACGTTATTACTATTAGTAGTAGTAGTAGTATTAGTAGCAGTAGTAATAATATTGTTATTGCTAGTATTATTATTATTAGTAGTAGTAGTGGTGGTAGTACTAATTATATAGACTATGTGTGTGTGTGTTGTGTGTGTGTGTGTGTGTGTGTGTGTGTGTGTGTGTGTGTGTGTGTGTGTGCGTGTGTGTGTATCCGTTCGCTTACAATGATAGGCATGTATATACTATCCTTAATTGCCACCAAGGGTTGAAAATATTAATCACCGGTCGAAATTCCCAATGAAGAGATACATCACACCGATAATTTTCTCGAGGTATATATTGCTTCTCAGGGACATTAGGCATTCTCGCTGGGTACCTGGAACCTTCGTAGGTACCCTTCATGTAACTGCTACGTCGGTATGCCCAGATCCGCCTTACCTGGCTGTGTATAGGGTCGTAATGCGTCCCGTGAGGCCTATTCAAGAACGAGCCTGTCCATCCAGCTATGGTTGAAACTATGTCCATTAATTTTTAGAGAGGTGGACCAGTAAGCCAGCGGAAGGCCTCGGTCAGATGACCAAAAGCTCCAACGGCGGGTCATCACATGACTAAGACCCGCGTCAGGAAGCACTTGTTCTGTTTCCTGACAAACCTTACCTAACCTAACCTAGCTCAGCCTATAGTTCCCAGACAATGGCCTACCTATTCTAAGATTAAAAAAAGCTTGGACCATTAAATAGAGTGGCATAATGTTTCTACCTATTCTACTAATCAACAGCCCCAGCCACACGCCCATACAACGCCGCAGATCCAATTTGTATTCCCGCCCGCCCCTATTCAACCTCTGAAACCTTATCCCTCTCTCACTCTGGTCGTTCCCTACATTGTGAATGTGTGTCGCTTCAAGGAGGAAAATTGCTATTCATATGTGTTGGAAACTCCAGTCTTGTTAATAATTCCAGTCCTGTTGGAAACTCCAGTCCTGTTGGAAACTCCAGTGCTGTTGGAAACTCCAGTCTTGTTGGTAATTCCAGTGCTGTTGGAAACTCCAGTCCTGTTGGAAACTCCAGTGCTGTTGGAAACTCCAGTGCTGTTGGAAACTCCAGTGCTGTTGGAAACTCCAGTCTTGTTGGAAACTCCAGTCTTGTTGGAAACTCCAGTGCTGTTGGAAACTCCAGTGCTGTTGGAAACTCCAGTGCTGTTGGAAACTCCAGTGCTGTTGGAAACTCCAGTCTTGTTGGAAACTCCAGTGCTGTTGGAAACTCCAGTGCTGTTGGAAACTCCAGTGCTGTTGGAAACTCCAGTGCTGTTGGAAACTCCAGTGCTGTTGGAAATTCCAGTCTTGTTGGAAACTCCAGTGCTTGTTGGTAATTCCAGTCCAGTTGGTAATGCCAATGCTGTTGGTAACTCCATTCTTGTTGGTAACTCCAGTCTTGTTGGTAACTCCAGTCTTGTTGGTAACTCCAGTCTTGTTGGAATACATCCAGGACATGTAGCAGAAACTCCAGTTGAAAAATATGTAACAAAGATAGGGTAACTCAGCTTGTTGTACGTCAGTGCGGTTATCACATCTTGGCTTGGTCTCCAGATCTGTGGCAGTTTCTTGGAAAAACGACAATGTAGCAAGTCCTTATCGCGATTGATGGAAGCAAAGAAAGGAGACCAAGCTGGATCACGGTCAGAGTGGTGATGTCACTTGGTCGGTCAATCCTGGGCTATTTGACTTGAAAAAAATTGCAAGTTGCATCCTTATATCGCATTGATCAACCTCATAAGAAGCAGTATGCAAATATACAGATTATATGGTAGAAGGATTGACGTACAAGAGCTATGTACAGCAGTCCCTATGTAGACCTAAAAGATGTCATTCTATTGTAACCCTCATAGTACAGTATAAAGTTTATTAAGGAGAGAGGAAAGAAGGATAGAGAGAGAGAGAGAGAGAGAATAAAAAGGACACAATAACGTGACTGGAAAATGAAACTCAAGACGACGTTTCGCTCCGACTTGAACTCGGTCCAAGTCTTACCGAAACGTCGACATAAGTCTCGTACTTTCAGGTTATATATGCACTGTTCCAGTCACGGTATTGTGCCTTTTTATATTTTAAGAAGGAAACCGGAAGAAGAAGAAGAAGAAGAAGAAGAAGAAGAAGAAGAAGAAGAAAGAAAAAAAGAAAGAAAGAAAATAAAAGAAAACGGAAAAAGCTCTAGTCGGCTATTTCACCGTCTTGAGATACCGTACGTCGATCCGGTCTGTATTCACAATACGTCACAGAGGCCCTAAAGGCATCGTTAAGAGCTCCCTCCGTTATGCAAACCTGCTCGAGGGAGCCATTAACCCATGTTGGACCTCGGCTCTGATACACGTCTAGTTTGCCTCTATCGTCAGTAGTTTTGATTGAAGTGATCTGGGTACATGAACACTTCTCTCACATCTTGATTATGTTTCGCTCTGATATTTTGATCCATCGTCTAGGAAGTAGAGAAACATTTCTAACACTCCTGTAGTTGATGGCCTTAGACCTGATAACAATAATATAGAACCTGAGTTTCAAATTTATTATTTTCTTGAGGCGGTCCAGACAGTTCAGATGGTATATATATATATATATATATATATATATATATATATATATATATATATATATATATATATATATATATATATATATATATATATATATATATAGGTGATACCACAATATGCAAAATATCGACAGTTAAAAAAATAGTGAAATTCCAAGCGTTTTCGTGATTTCTCACATTAATAATAAATACTAAAACTAATATATACATAAAGAGTTTGTTTTAATCACTATTTAAGGGATTAAACTATTCTTGAATGGTGGTAAAGACGTTACATGCAACCTTATTGTCCCTCGTGTATAGTCAATAGGCATTAACTCTAATTAACCAACCAATCAGCCAACCACACACACACACACACACACACACACACACACACACACACACACACACACACACACAAACACACACACACACACACATATTTTATGCTTGTCTTAACATGGGGTAAATCACTTTCCTTAAATCCCAACTTGACATGAAATCCTTTCCTCACAAGGGGCAGTTTGTCTACTAGCACGACGTGACCTTGTCACCCCACCTTGTTGATCAGATCTAAGTCGCCCAAAGCAACCTCCCTCCTGAAGTCCTGGGTTCGATTTCCTGTCCGGGAGATATGTATGGATAGGTTTCCTTACAACCCTGCTCACCCAGTAGTAAAATTAGTTAGCGGGCGCGAGTCGACAGGGCAGAACCTCAATGCAAATGTGTGAGAACCTTCAGACCTGCAAGGAGGATTCAGGTATTGGGTGAGATGAGTGTATGCAATGCAGTGAATCTGGTGACGTTAGTTAAAATATGACTGAAGTCAGTCAAATGACGTATTTATTGACATCTTAACATTTGATAAATTTCTTTTAGTTACGTTCAGTTACAATCGGTTAATTTTAGTCACTCGCCGTCAACTACAGTAACTTAACTTCTCATAGCCTAATCTCAGCAACTTAAAATAACTTAGAGAGAAGTTACGAGAGAACAAGTGAAGCTATATGGGCAATAGTAGTGATTCTTGAAGATGGTTGATTTGAGTAGCAAGAGAAAGGTGCAAAATATCCGGTGATGAGTCCCGTTAATGGTCGCAGATGGTATGGTGGTACCCACAGGCTGTGGTGGTACCCACAGGCTGTGGTGGTACCCACAGGCTGTGGTGGTACCCACAGGCTGTGGAAGGTACCACAGGTGTGTGGTATTCCACGGACTTTGAAAGGACACTTGTCTATGAGTTCGAGACTTTATTGAAGCTTTTCGCTCGTTCTCTAAATCATTTTAAAGTGCACGTTTTTATTTTTTATACACACTGCCTGAACGTTTCTGCTTCCTAAAGAAGTTTCTATTCAGTTCATTAGCTACGAAACATAGTTAAAGTTTTTTATATATTCTAACCAGTGGCTTCCAAAACGACCCCATGCTAACGACCCCATGCTAAAGACCCTATGCTAACTACCCCATGCTAACGACCCCATGCTAACGACCCCATGCTAACGACCCCATGCTAACGACCCCATGCTAACGACCCCATGCTAACGACCCCATGCTAACGACCCCATGCTAACGACCCCATGCTAACGACCCCATGCTACTCTAGTTTCCTAAAGTATCAAAGGTGCCATTGGACGACCCTAAAACTTCTGGGTGCCTCAAATGCATCACTGCCGAGACCAGGAGCTGTGACTCGACCTGCAACCACAACTAGGTGAGTATTGTCTTCGAACGACCTTAATACCTCGTGGATAATCACAGTCGTTTCGGTGCCGCCAAGACCATCATCAGACAATAATGAAAAAAATATCCAAATATTATATATATATATATATATATATATATATATATATATATATATATATATATATATATATATATATATATATATATATATATATATATATATATATATACAGATATGCCCATCTCTTTGTATATAATCTTACGAGAATTAGGAGTAAAGGACACTCGTCTTTAATGACACGAAAGAAAAGCACCATCTGGGATTTCTTCTTGATCGTCGTCTTCGCCAAATGCCACCTGTTTCTGCCCCCAGATGGCTCCAGGCTGACCCCTCGGGGTCCACGTGACCTCCTGACTGACCTTAGTAATCCTGTCTTATTTCCTCCTTCTCCTCGACCTCCACCTCCTCCTCCTCGACCTCCTCCTCCTCCTTCGATCCTCTCTCCTCCTCGTCCTCTCCTCCTCTCCTCCTCCTCGTCCTCCTCTCCTCTCCTCCTCTCTCGACCTCCCTCCTCCTCCTCCTCGTCCTCCTCCTCCTCCTCCTCCTCGTCCTCGACCTCCTCCTCCTCCTCCTCCTCGACTTCCTCGTCCTCGTCCTCCTCCTCCTCCTCCTTCATTTCCTTACCCTTCTATTGCTTCTGATGATATTATTGTTGTTTTGTTGATATATTCATGGGGAGAACAAAACCTGAAGGGGTCATACGGCACCAGAGGGACTGGTGAGGCAATAAGGTTCTATTCATCCCTTCAAAGATGAACAGATTTTCTATCTGGAGAAGCCCATGTTCCCTTACACCCTCGCACCTCCCCTCTGCACCTCCCTCACCTCCCCCTCCTCACACCTCCCCTCACACCTCCCCACCCCCTCACACCTCCCTCACACCTCCCTCACACCTCCCCTCACACCTCCCCCTCCTCACACCTCCCCTCACACCTCCCCTCACACCTCCCTCACCCCCCTCACACCTCCTCACACCTCCTCACACCTCCCCTCACACCTCCCTCACCTCCCTCACCTCCTCCCTCCTCACACCTCCCCTCACACCTCCTCACATCTTCCCTCCGTTCCCTCCTGAGACAAATCATAATCAATTTAAAATAATATAAACATTATCTCAATAACATTATAACAAAAAAGAAAGTAAAGACTCTTTAGCTTTTCCTTCCATTAACCTTAATTATTTCAAAAAGAGCAAAACTTTCCTTATCTGATATCACTAATTATCTCATTCTCGTGGTACACAATATTTTCAAGTTGATGCAACAATTAAATATATATACTGACGACATGTTTCGACGACGACACATTTGAGACTGACGACATGTTTCGACGATACGACATGTTTCTGTATCGTGACTTTCGACTGGAGAAGATTTGTCGTCCTTGACTGTATGTCTAGATGATTGAGGCGTCTGGAATATACCCGGAGGGTGTTCCGGGGGTCAACGCCCCCGCGGGCCGGTCCCTGACCAGGCCTCGCGGTGGATCTACCTCATTTTGAGTTAGGTTAGAAAGGTTCCATGGGTTGGGTTAAGTTAGTTTGGGCTACTTTAGATTATATAGACATATACGAACGCTCATTTAGTCAAAAATTAAAAAAAAAAGAACTGCCTCTATACGTCTGGCAGGAAGGTGGTCAGGCTAACCCAGGAAACGTTGAAATTTGTATGTTTGTCACTCTAGGGTTGGGTTAGAGCATATTTGAAGAGGTGGTATACCCAGTGGTATTAGGTACCACTGGCTGTTCCAGTGGTACCTAGCACCATTGATTATCAAAGGTTATTACTGCGGTGACTAAAAATCTTATTCTAGGTATCATTAGAGGTAATATTATGGGAGGTAATATTTGGGAGGTAAATATACCTTATTATTAGGGATTATTATAGTAATTACAGCCAAGTGCTAGTATGATGGTTATTACACCAGTACAACCTGCACGACCACCACCACTACTGCAACGACCATCATCACTACCTGCACGACCACCACCACTACTGCCACGACCACAACCACTACCTGCACGACCACCACCACTACTTCAACGACCACCACCACTACCTGCACGACCACCACCACTACCTGCACGACGACCACCATCTTTATCACCAGCATCAAAACACATCTAGCAAATTTGAGAACGAGTTTCAGGAATCTCAATAAAGAATCATTCAGGACTGTAGGCGCTGTTTACCAGAGGTCTCATACAGTATGCAACACCTGCCTGAAGCTCACACCTCTTTTAGCATATAAACTAGAGAAAGTCTAATGATTTACAATTGGACTGGTCCCACAGCTGAGGGAACTCACAACTTAGAGAGAGACATGGTACGGACCTTCAAGATACCCATGGGTCTTAATAGGACTAGAGGTTAAAACACAGATTACTCATAGGGATGTTACGAAGAACTTCTTAGGCTTTATGATTACTAAGGGGAATGGCCTAGATGAAGAGGTAGTGGAGGCAAACACAATGAACAGTTTTAAGAATAGATACGACAGGGCCTACGAGGCAGGAAGTTTGTGAAACCAAACAAAGGTTAGTTCTACGAAACAAGTGTATTGTGGCCTGCACACCTTGCCGTAATGCGATAACCAATAGTGGAGCCAGCAAAATACAGCATAGATTATGTGACCTGTATGTATTTCTTTCACCAAAGACACAAGCTGTTATTTACAATATGTACACTAGTTACACTATGTACAATAATGTAAGAGCAAGCATAGAACACGTTGGTCAAGAGAGGCAAATTGTAAACACCAGACACCGTGAGTGACCAGCAGCCCAGACAAGTCTGCCCAGACACGTGATCCACATTGCTTCACAGCTCTGCTGGGCTTTCCATGTGATTGGCCGATGAACCGAGGTACTGATATAATATCGGGGCTCCTAGTAGATCGTTAAATCCTTAGCACCTGGTTCGCTGGTAGGGAGGCAGCCTATATGGGAGTGTGACATAGGCCGAATAAAATGTAACGTACTTGAAGCATACCAGTTAGGCTAGGTTTGGGGACCAGGAGTTGAGACTCGATTCCCATAAGCATGAATGCAGATAGTTGAGTACACACGCACTATGAATCGACCCTGCAACCACAATTAGGTGAGTACAATTAGGTTAGTACACACACACACACACAACGAAAGATTCTGTGTATATACAGAGGAATACATTCCTCTCGATGTATACACACTGTATTTTTGGAATACAAACTAGTGCTATGTTTTTTTTCAACAACCACACACACAGCAGTTCACACGGTGTCAACAACCACACACACACACAGTGATTCACACGGTGTCAACAACCACACACACAGCAGTTCACACGGTGTCAACAACCCACACACAGCAGCTCACATGGTGTCAACAACCACACACACAGCAGTTCACACGGTGTCAACAACCACACACACACACAGTGATTCACACGGTGTCAACAACCACACACACAGCAGTTCACACGGTGTCAACAACCACACACACAGCAGTGT